>ML786559.1:467420-480818 GCA_009831015.1 Picea engelmannii | reverse complement strand
TTGCAAATTCTGTCTAATCTGAAGGCCCTCGTTCTTTCGGGAAATTTGAATGAGATCCTGTGGTTGTGAATCTCTGTCTTCCTTCTCTTCTGCAAATTCCTGTATCTTGAGCTTTGCCTTTGCTGCACGTGTTTTCTTCACCGTTGTTCCTCCTGAGCTTTCACGTCTGAATCCCCAAGGTACTTTTATCCTTTTTATTCTACCATCTCCACTGTTGTACTTGCCATCAATGACAAGCATACGCTACTTGGTAAACATTTGCCAACAAATACATATTACATTTGACATCATTCATAAATCAATCAATCATTTGGCATCAATCAATCACTTGACATCAATCAATCAAACCATTGGCATTAATGACAACATGATCCAACAGTCGTAGCTTCCTTCTAGTTGTAGCTAGAGAACTGGGAAGTTGGTGCTTCCAATGAATGTATTATTTTGATATATAAGAAAAGAATTTCATGTTTTTCTCTCATTTGGGTTTCCACGTAAATTATGGTGTATTGTGTTTATGTGGATGTCTGCTATGATTTTTTTATTTATACCGCTCATAATATATTGATGATAAAATGTTTATGATGTTAATTATTAGATAATTTGGTTAAAAGTGATAATAAAATGCTCACATTGATTCACCCCCCGCTCGCCCCCTCTCAATATTCCAACAATTGGTATCAGAGCAGTTCCTTCAAGAAATAGTTTAACCACTGGAAGGAGGTCATGGAATATGCTAACATTGGAGCACCAGGTTTTGATGGAAAAAACTATACCTTTTTTAATAAAAGGATGCAAAATTTTGTATAGGAACATGGATTTGATGTTTGCTAGTCAATAGTATAGGGATATGCAGCACTAGCCACTCCCCCAACTAACAAAGATGGAAAAAATGCATTGAAAACAACTCAAAGGATAAAGGAACCATTATGAGAAGTCTGGATGATTTAGTATTTGTCAAAGATATGTGTTGCAAGACCACAAAGGATATTTGGGATAAACTTCAAGATATTTACAAATGAGATACCAAAGTCAAGGGAGCTAATATTCAAACCCTTAGAGATAAGTTTGAAAAACTGAAGATGAAGGAAAATGAAGACATCAAAACCTACTTTCTACAAGTTGATGAAATAGTGAACACTATTAGAGGATTGGGAGAAGAAGTTGATGAGTCAGTGGTCATTCAAAATATTCTAAGATCTCTACCTATGAGATTTGATCCAAAAGATATCAGTCATGGAAGAAAGAATATATATTGACAATTTGAGCATGGATGAGCTACATGGAGTATTCGCATCTTATGAAATGAGGATAGAACAAGAGAACATATTCATGAAGGAAGAAACATTCAAAGAATCCAAGAAGACGAAGAAGCAAAACTAGCAAAAACCAAAACTAGATTGCAGTTGTAGCAATTATTCAGAGGAATATGAAGAAGTGGAAAACTTCGTAAGGAAGTTAAAAAGATGAACCGAAAAATAAAAAGGTATGCTTCCATTGAAATGTTTTAATTTTGATGGTATTGGTCATTTTGCTTCTAAATTTACTTATGCTAATAATAAAGGTAGCGATGAAGAAGAAGATCCTAAGAAGAAAAAGAAAAATCAAAAGGGAGATAAGAGAAGGAACAAACATAATTTCTTCAAGAAATTTTTTTATTCAAAGGAAGACAACTCTTCATCAGACGAGGATGATGATAGTGACAATGGTTTAGAAAGAGTACTCTTCATGGCAGTAGAAGATGATTCTGAAGAAGAAGGCAAAGTTGATCTCAGAGCAGAATTAATCAGTGCCTTAGTAGAACTATGGAAAGAAAGAAAGAAAATAAAGTCACTCAAGGAAGAGTTAAATAAGAAAGAAGGATCTCAAAATTCCAACTCAGAAGAAATCAAGCAGGTAATCATGAATTTAAAAATCCAGGTAGAAGAAGGCTGAAAGATTGAAGAAACACTCAGAAATCAATTAGAAGATAAGGAGAAGATGATTAAAATCTTGGAAGAAGAAATAGTCACCTTAAGAAAAGTTCTTCAGAAGAAAGATATGAAGAAAAATAACACCAAATTATTTCATGACATCATTAGTATTCAAAGCCCATACTATTATAGGTACGGGCTAGGATACAACTAGATGAAAACTAAGAAAGTTTCGAGCTCCAAAACAACAAAACAAGAACAAAGGACCTATGCATAAATAGTCAGAGGCACTCAAGAAGAAAATCAAACAAGAAATGCACCACCTAGAAGATTCAGAAAACAAAACCAACAAACAAGAACATTTCAAGAAGAAGAAGGCTTCATAAGAGAAACACCTTTCATAAGACACCCTAAATCCAGGTATCAAGCAATTTTTCTTGGTTTATGCTATTATTGTAAAAAAATTGGTTACAAAGATGCAAATTGTAGAGCCTCTGCTAAGAACATAATAAAATATGAAGGCTATTCAAACAACAATTATCCTAGAAAGTCACATGAAGCAAAGAGAAAGAATCATAACAATTTTGTTTCACTAAGTAATGAATTAGAGTGCCACAAGTGCAAAACGATTGGACACATGGCTAAAGATTGTAGATTGATTGTTCCTCCAAGAGAACCAAAGAAATATATCTAACATGAACCACAAAGGATAGGGAAAAGGAAACAAGATAAATTCAACATTGAAGAATGCTCACTTGATATACAAGAACAACACACAAAAAGTGGGTGGTACATTGACTTTGGTTGTTCAAAGCATATGATAGGTGACAAGAACATGTTTCTGACTCTAAAGAAGGAATGAAATGGATAAGTTTCATTTGGAAATGACAACTCAACCAGAATTATAGGTAGAGGTATAGTCAAGCTTGGAAGCAAATATGCCAAGGAATAAAATGTTCTACTAGTCTAAGATACGAAACACAATCTACTAAGTGTGAGTCAAAAGTGTGATGAAGTAAAAAAACTGCTTTTGACTAGAAAAATGTGAGATAAGGAAAGAAGGATCAAGAAAATTGGTGGCTACAACTATAAGAACTCCAAATAACATGTATGTCCTGAATGAAATTGGAAAGGAAAGATGTTGCTTAGGAAAGGAAAATGAATGTTGGATCTGGCACAGTAGAATGGGTCACATGAATTTTGATAACCTTATCAAAATCAACAGAAAGGAAGCAGTGAAAGAAATTCCTGAAATTTCAAAGATAACAAATACTCTATGTGAGCATTGTCTACAAGGAAAACAAACTAGGACCAAGTTCAAATCAAAAGAGTATTCCATGAAAAAAACATTGGAGATTGTACACACTGACCTATACAGACCTACAAGAATGAAGGGATTAAAGGGAGAACACTATTTTATGCTATTAGTAGATGACTACACAAGAATGACCGTATTTTTATTTCTCAGAAATAAGTCAAAGGAATTTGAACACTTCAATATATACAAATAGATTGTTGAAACCAAGATGGATTTGAAAATCAAGTGTTTGAGATCAGAAAATGGAAGAGAGTTTACATCAAAGGAATTTATGGATTTATTTGGTGAACATGGAATAAAAATATAGTTCTCAACAACCATGACACCTTAAAAAATGGAGTTGTCAAAATAAATAACATAACAATACATGAAATAGCGAGAACCATGTTGAAATATTCCAAGTTGAGTGGAAATACAAACAAAATTCTGTATCATGAACAAAGGAATGCTCAAAAGTAATAGTGACAAGACTCCCTATGAGTTATGGAAAGGAAAACTAACAAATGTGAATAATTTTAGAGTATTTGGGAGAAAATGTTATATCAAAAGAGAAGATGGAAGGCTAGGAAAATTTGACTCCCAAGTTGATAAGGGCATACTAGTTGGGTACTCAAGAAAAAAAAAAGCATATGAATCCTTCAGTCCAATACTAAACAAAATTGTGGAAAGCATCAATGTAACAATTGATGAGACAAATGTATGGAAGAGAAAATAAGGAAGAAAAGATTTATAAGATCTAGATAATGAGGAATATCTAAAAGAGGAAGAAGTAGAGGAATAAGCAAAAGAAGAAGAGAAGCCAGAAGTAGAGAAAGAGGAAGATGAGAAACAAAAACCTCCTAAGATACCTAGTCGATGAGTGAAGAAAAATCAACCACAAAAATAGATTATTGGGAATAAAGACGCAAAAGTTGAAACCCTAAGAAGAATATGTTCACCAGAACAACAACATTTATCATTTTTATCTGCAATTGAACCAAGTCGTTTTGAAGATGATCTGGATTTTATGAGCAGAACGAAATGAATACAGATTATTAACAGGTGCTTAAAACAAAATAACAGAGATACAGTAAAACTGGTTTTCTATTCAATAACGAAATACGCTGAAACTGTAAAATGCAGCGGAAACAAGCTTGCTGGAATGGTGGCAACTTATCTCTGAGAAGAGATGTGACGGCATCACACATTCGTAAGAAGAAGGTTACAATGAGGCTCTGAAGGCCTTTTTACAATAAGCAATAATTCCAAAAACCCTAGACATCCAAAAACCTAACCCTAGGAGATGAAACGCCAAAAGTCATGTGGGCCTCGTTTGGGTAAGCTAGTACATCAACTTCCTAGGGTCGTAACTTTTGCATACGATCTTTGTTTTAGGCATGTGATAGCCCATTGGAAAGGTATCATCGAAGAGATTCATTTTGGGGGCTCAGTCATGCCTTTGACTGTCATTGAGGAGATCGATACTGAAAAACCTTCATTTAGGCCCTCAAAATGGCCGTGGAAGTAAAAACTGCTAAAAATAGTAAATTGCCAAAAATGTCAGAAAACTGTTTTGAGCCAGTTGAAAAAGGTGGGTGGCCACCGATATCCATATAGATCAATCCTCCCTCCTTATGAAGAAATGGTATCCATTGCGTTGATTTTCCCCATTAGATGAGGAATTTTTTGCTGAATTTGGCCTCGGGTGAGCCACTTGCCTTGGTGCGGGAGCTGCCCTGCTTTGACGACTCGATAAAGCTGGATCCTTTGTTGTCGAGTGCCCTTGATCTATCTGTCCAAAATCTAATCATTGGATGCCTGTTGTATGCAGTCGGGGTTGAGCTCTGTTGGTGTCAGTTGTTCTACTAATTCTGAGGTGTCCAATAATGGTGGGAAATAAGGGCGAAGGAGACCCACGTTGAACACTGGGTGCAAGCCAAGGAAAGGAGGAATGTTGAGCTCGAAACCATTATCCCCCATGACCTTGGTGATATTGTATGGTCCATAACGGAGTGGGCGAAGCTTCCGATGGGGTCCTGTAAGGCGTTCTTTCTGCAAGTGCAACCAAACTTTGTCGCCCACCTGAAACTTATGCGGCACCTGATGTTGATCATGGCATTGTTTTTACTTATCATTGGACTTCTGTAGGATATCTTGAACCTGTTGGTGGATGTGTTGGATCCGCTCAATGAACCGGGTGGCTTTGTCAGCTTCAATTGGAGTAGGAGATGAGTCAGTCGAGGTGACCGCAAGGGGAAGTGCAACATCTATGGGACCCAATAGTTGGAATCCCAACCCCACTTGAAAGGGGCTATGGCGGTTGAGATATGCAAGGCTTGGTTGTAGCTATGTTGGACATAAGGAAGGCTCTCATCCCATGTGCGAGGTTTCTTTGAATTATACATGTGAAGGATATGCACAATCATTCGATTTACAACCTCAGTTTGGCCATCTGTCTGTGGGTGAAAGGCAATAACATATAAAAAACCAGTAACATCTGCACAATCATTCGATTTACAACCTCAGTTTGGCCACATATAAAACCAGTAACATGTACCAATAACATGTACCATTGCATAGCAGAGATCAAGGAAATAACACTAGGTGGGACTGCCTCGGGTATCCTGTACATTTTCCTGTTCAAAGTAATGATAACACTACGAGGCCTAGACTCATATACAACATGACATTTCCATAAATAAGGTTGGCCTAGAAGAACATCACAAACTTCGAGAGGAGAAACATCACACAATACCTTGTCTTTGAAGGGCTTGATGCCATACAACAGTCAACACTCTTGGATGACGCGGAGATTGCTTCCTTTGTGGAGCCATCTAATGGTGTAGGGTTGTGGGTGCGGCGTTGTTGGCAAGGCAAGTTGCTTGATGACCTTTGCTGAGATGAGGTTCTTCTGGCTACCATTGTCAATGATGAAGTGCAACGGGGTGCCTTTTACCCACATCTGTGAATGGAAGAGGCACTCTCCTTCTTCTGGCTCCTCTGGTTCACCAGGCTAGAGCTTGGTGGTAGCAACGGTGGCACTGTGTTTCATGTCTATGATCCATATTCCTCTTTCTAGTTCTGTCTCGAAGTCAGAATCTACATCTAATTCAGAGGATTTCACTTCGGCCACCAACAACTACTCTGAGCAACAGTCAGCAGTGTTATGCCAAGGGCTCTTATGGAAGTCACACCACTTCCCGGTATCTTTCTTTGTCTTTTTTGTGTCCTTCTTTGCTTGCAGCTTGTACTGGTTGTCTTGATAATGTCCATCTTTCCTCTGTCATTTTTTTGGTGGGTTGGGGGCGCCCTTTCCTGGATTTTTTTGTGAGGGGTTCACAGACCCAAATTGCTGTGTCTTTTGTTTGATCTTCTGCTCGATTTTGACGGCATATCGATAGGCCACACCCAAGGATGAGATGTCCAGAAATTCCATTTTGGTCTGGATGTATCTATGCAGACCACCAGATGTCACTCAGAATCGTTGATACCCAACTTGGTGCGCAAGGTATGGAAGATATTTGTGAAATCTGGCATTACTTGGTCTCTTTCTTGCCGCAGTGTGGTCCATTTGGTATACAGATCGTCATAACTTATGATAGGGTAGTATTGTCCCTTAATAGCATCCCTGAAGGATTCCCAGGTGGTCATGACTGAAAATAATGAGGTTTCCTCTATTTCCTTTTCCTCACATAAAGTTTCCCACCAATCTTTGACATGGGGAACGGCTTTGAGGAGCGCAAAAGTAATCTTTTCTCTATTCGAAAATTTATGAACAAAAAAATACCCTTCTAGTAGATTCAACCACTTGTCTACAACATCTGCATATATTTGACCTTCAAATATAGGAATATCAAAGTTTATTTGTACCTTGAAGGGGGCGACACCTCCGATCGAAGAAGATGTGTCGCATGTTGGTAGTCGTCGAAGGATTTGCGTGAAACTATCCATCATCTCATTCCTTTATTGCGTGAGGGCTTCCTCAATCAACAGTTTGAAAGGATCTCCTGTCCTGTCATATTTATTTTCTCCTAACATGGGAGATCTCTTGGGCATGCGAGAGATTCTGTCCTCAAGAGAAACAAGATCGAGACCCAACTCTTTGTACTCCGACCTTGTTGGGGACATGCATTAAGACGACAAGGAGCAGACCGCTCTGATACCACTGATTTGGATTTTATGAGCATAAATAAATGAATATATATTATTAACAGGTGCTTAACAAAAAATAACAAAGATACAGTAAAACTGGTTTTCTATTCAATAACGAAATAAGCTGAAACTATAAAATGCTGCGAAAACAAGCTTGCTGGAATGGTGGCGGCTTATCTCTAAGAAGAGATGTGACAACAACGCGCATTTGCAAGAAGAAGGTTACAATGAGGCTTTGAAGGCCTTTTTACAATAATCAAGAATGCCAAAAACCCTAGACATCCAAAAACCTAACCCTAGGAGATGAAATGCCAAAAGTCATGTGGGCCCCGTTTGGGTAAGCTAGTACATCAACTTCTCTGGGTCGTAACTTTTGCATATGATCTTTGTTTTAGGCATGTGATAGCTTGTTGGGAAGGTATCATTGAGGAGATTCATTTTTTGGTCTCAATCATGACTTCGGCTACAATTGCGGAGCTCAATACCGAAAAACCTTCATTTAGGCCCTCAAAATGGCCCCGGAAGTAAAAACGGCTAAAAATAGTAAATTGCCAAAAATGTCAGAAAACTGTTTTGAGCCAGTTGGAAAAGGTGGGTGGCCACCATATCCATATGGATCAGAAGAAGCCAATAATGATGAATACTAGGTCAAGGCCATGGATGAAGAATTATAGTAGATAGAGAAGAGTGACACATGAGAACTAGTTCCAAGGCCAAAGAACAAGAACGTGATTGGTAAAAATTTGGTTTTCAAAATCAAATTGAATGAGGATGGACATGTAACCATAAACAAAGCAAGGTTAGTATGCATATGATACACTCAGATTGAAGGTATAGACTTTGAAGAAACCTTTTCCTCAGTTGCAAGGATGGAAGCAATCAGATTGATCTTAGCTTATTCATTTTCTAAAATAATCAAGTATCTCATATGGATGTTAATTCATCCTTTATTAATGGATAATTAGAAGAGGAAGCATACATCGAACAAACAAAAAAAATTCTACTGTCAAAAAAGGAATATTATGTTTGCAAGCAAAAGAAAGCATTGTATGGAATCAAGAAGGCCCCTAGAGCATGGTATTCAAGATTAGACATGTATCTATAATAGAAAGGATTCAGGAAGTCAATGCAAACATCAATATCTGCATAAACATGGATCAATATAGTATATTGATAATTTAATTTTATGTAGATGACATCATCTTCAGAAGTGATGATGACAGGATGAGTCAAATGTTTTCTAGAGATATGAAAAATGTGTTCGGAATGTCTTTTCTTAGTGTACTAAATTTCCTTTTGGGATTATGTATGTCATCATGATAAATTTAGTTTCATATCTCATACCAATTATATGAGATAAATGCTAAAGAAGTTTGGTATGGAAGATTGCAAGCCCGTGAGTTCTCCTATGCATACCAGTTGCAAGTTGAGAAAGGATGATGAATCGAAGGATGTATATCAAAGAATATATAGATAGAGGATTGGTATCTTTCTCTATGTGAAAACATCGAGAATGGATGTGATGCAAGCAGTTGCACAAGTTGTGAGATTTCAAGCAGCACCAAAAGAAGCACATGTTATGGTAGTAAAGAGAATATTCATAGATCTCAAGGAAACATAAGAGTTTGTCTTATGATATCCAAAAGGGAAAGATATATCTTTGGTCATCTACATAGATGCATATTGGGAAGGTAGAGTAGATGATAGAATAAGTACAAGTGAAGCAACCTTCTACCTGGGTGATTGTCTGGTATTGTGGCTAAGAAAGAAATAGTCTTCAGTATCTTTGTCCATAGTACAAGCAAAATATATTGCAAAGGAAACATGTTGCACTCAAGTTCTTTGGATGAATAAAACCTTGTAGGATATAGAAGTGAGGTATGATGAGCCCATTTAAATACTCTGTGATAACACCAATGCTATCAGTATCTCCAAGAATCCAGCGACACATTCTAAGATGAAACACATTCCGATCAAGTATCACTTTCTACATGAACAAGATACAAAGAAGAACATCAAGCTAGAGTAAATTGGGACAAAAGAACATATTGTAGAAATCTTCACCAAACCTCTTCTGAGCGAGATATTTGAGTATCTTCGATGAAAACTTGGAATAATATCTTACCTACATTGATTCGCATGGCTTCAAGCACAATGTGATAGGGGGAGAACATTGGAAGACTTGAAAAATTCAAGTCCAAAATATTTTGAATGCTTTTCATATACATCAAAGTTTTACACGAGGAAGCACCTTGAAGAGAAAGTGGAGGATTGTAGATAGGGGGAGAAGCCCCAAGGAGGATTACCCTTTGCCATTGATTATAAAGGAGGAGAGAACGAATAGATGTATGGAAGTGAAGAGAAAGAACAAATGCATAGATACATGGGGAGAAATGGTCATAGGGGGAGCAATGATCACAGGGGGAGCATGAGCAGGAGCATGAGTGTTCCTATGCCAACAGTGTTTCCATCAATTCCAAAGGGGGAGATTGTTGGACAGGTGGTTTTTCATTGATGTCAAATAATGTGATTGGTTTATTTGGATAAGTATCCAAAGTGGTCCCCTTATTTCGTATATATAATCATGGACCTCACGGGAATATTCTTTGAAGAAATCTGCAATAAACCCATAAGTATGGTTATGGAACTCGTAGTTGATCATAAAATTAGGTCATGAAGGATGGAGTAAATGAAGGTAAATCACTCATGGATGGATAGTCCTTGTCATGTCATTTCCGATGATAGGTGGTATGCCATGTGGTTTCTCATGGTTGAGATTTATGGACTTGTGAAGTTAGAAGCCCCAAAGAATGGTCAAGAAACCTCTATCTCATTACAAGTCAATTAATGAAAGGGTAAAGTGGTTGTAACAAGAAAGTTAAGAATCCCTAATACTATGGAAATAGGTTACCAAGAAAAAGTATAATACACCTCAAGGAGTCTCTCATAAGAAAATTCAGTGACTTATTCTATTGAATATGTTCTAGTGAACAAGTGATCTATTGGAAATTTTTGCGATGGTGAAATCTATGGTAGAGAAGACTAAAGAGTGAGAGAGTTTATGCTTGCAGAGAAGAGGGAAAATATCTGAGGAAACCCTATTTTTGTTAACCCCTGTGGTTTATAATACTAGTATGCCACGAGGCATCCCCGTGGGTTTCTTAGGGCTCATCACACGAGGCCTCGCATGACATGATGTCTTAGTCCCGTGAGGACAAGAAATATTTGGTAGTAATTCTAGTACCAGGTCCCTAAAGTCAGAAGTGAGATTACGGGTCAGATATACTGTGTACAAAGTTAGCTACAAATTTATTGGTATGCTTATGTGTTTGTTTTGATGGTTATACTTGGTTATGATATGAGACATGATTGAGGTACATCTTGGCTACATAGTTAATTGAGGTATATTCTTGTATCTGATTATAACATGACTATTATGGTTCAATATTAGACACATATCTTTGATATTTGGATGTATGGTTGAGGTATGCACTTGGTGTATGGTGGCATATGCGTGAGGCATGTGCTTTGGTTCTTTGAGGCACTATATTGATGATATTGTACAGGTATATTCATGATTTATTCTATGGTACATGGTACTAGTTTTATATGTGATTGATGTTCTAAGTACATGGTACATGATTGGCTACTCATCATTGGTGTTTTGGTATCTACATTTGGCATATCTTATGGTGCATGTAGATTATATTACATATGTTGGTATATAATTGATGGATGATATGGTACAATTTTTGGTATAGCTTATGTTGATTATCAGGTATTGACTGATGGTATAGTGAAAGTAACAAGTTTATGTGATAGGGATAGGGACAGTGATAGTGAGAGTGACAGTGGTAGTGACATTTGGTCTACATTTCTATTTCAAGGCATCAGGATGGGGCAAGGAAAGGGGTTGTATTCTCCTTCTGGTTGTAGTTGTTATCGGACTAATCGGTAGGTGCAGACACTGACAGATCTCCCTAGACCACCTGGATCTAGAACAAAATAGGACAGGACATGACTCTTTCCCTAAGTTATGACCATTGAATTAGCTAATAGGAAGGAACAAGTAACATACCTTTGTATCGCTTCCTAGGGTCTTTGTTGCTCCCTTTTCACTCTGGTGCTCTCATGAGGTCAAGACCAAGACAACACAAACCAATCAAAGTGAAGATAGCAAAATATATTCAACTGTCAACTTATGTGTATGATCAAGGAATTACACAATAAAGTGTGAATGACTTTATGGGAAAAGGACATGCCACTGTATCATATTAATTGAAAGTAGAAGATTACAACCTGATCGCCTTGATGTCGCAAGCTTCCTTTCGGTGGCTCTTGGCTCCAACACACACACTTTATCAAGCCTTGCATGAAGAAGATCAAATCCCTCTCGATAGACTTGCTAGAGTCTCCAAGCTCCTGTTCAAGCTAAGTCCTTCACACAATTCTTTCACCAATTCTCCAATGAATCTTGCTTAACCTTTTCCATGAGAATTCCATCAATATATAGGAAAGAATGATATGGTTACTTGGATAAGAATGATCCCACAATATCAAGAAAACTAGTACAAGGATAACCATTCAAATGCCAACCCATTCTTCTAGAAGATTCCCTTCTAGAACCATCAAGAATTCATCTTTTTCCAAGATTTAGAACAAGTTCGCACCCTAGCTATGTAACACAGTGAAATAAGTTCACACCCTAGCTGAAGGCAGCCTGCAAGAATGGGTCATTCTTTCACCCTAGGATATGAGCAACTTGCGAACTCTCTTCAAAAGTAAGTTTTCTAGGAAGAGATGAATGTCACTTTTCTCAGGAGAAAGTTCTTATGAGGAGCCTGAGTACACCATCAAGATTGATCAAAATCATGGGTAATAGAATGCCCCCCAAAGTATGAGGCTGGAACCAGTGATAGCCGAAAAACTTTGTAAACTGCATGTGTGTGTCAGAAACTAGGAGCGCACCTAATCAGAAACCTATGAACAACCAAGCATCTACAGAATATCATATATATTAATTCTGAGGTAGGCATTCCCATACTCAGATCAGAGATGGATGACATTGTAGACATAGGTCATGGCCACCAATCATACACTGTGGATCCATGCCGTCAAAATATAGCATAGCCACCAGGAATACACTGTGGATCTATGCGAGAAAATTTAAATTAAGATGACATAGCCACGAGACATACAAAGTGGATCTATGTGTCACAAACTATACATACTATATCGCAACCTGGACAAAGAGATGATATCCAGGGTCTTCAATCTCGTCACCCAAAAGTACGAATCTAACCATGTGATTACATGTGTTGAAGTCGAACATGGTAGAAACCACTTGATTACCGGTCATTGATGAAACCGTTAACAAGTACGAGGGAAATCACCATTAATGTCAATGACTCCCAAGGTACTCTAGTATAATCCTTTGAATGTGAATGAATGAGTTGAGGTCGAACATCTGACGGAATCTTTCGATCAGAGGTCAATGATGTAAACCCATTTTCGAAAGCGAGGAAACCTGCCATTGAGGCATGCAGGTTCCAAGGTACCAAAAAATTTCTAAGTCTTGTTTCCGGATAATGAGCTGAAGTCGACGGAACAAAACTCATCACAGGAGGGCCTTGATGCATCCCCCATCAATGACATGAAATGAGTAACATATTTTGAAGGTGAAACAGAGTATGATGTAAGTTGGACTGGACACAGGGAAGGCCGACATAGAGAGAATGGACAATTGCAGATGGCCGACTCAATAGAGGTTTCAGATGAACTTCTCTTGAACATATGAATGACACGACCAATGATTCAGCAGCATTGAATCAGAGACGACACAGGGTATGACCTTGTAGCAAATCGAATGAGAGACAAATGGATTTCCCAAACTGGCTTCAAATAATGAATAGGGGGTGTCATGTTCAAGAGCGACACTTACTGCCAATCAATATGAAGATGAAAACATATCCCTTTCCCAAATTTTCCCCCACCATTTCTGGCGAGTACCTCTTTATTTTTACGCAAGCTTGAGGA
>ML786559.1:445042-467370 GCA_009831015.1 Picea engelmannii | reverse complement strand
TGTTTAACGAGTCCAAAGATAGAAAAATCGAAGGTTTTTCATGATTATAGAGTCTGGAAAAACACTTAAAAGAGAACTCTCTCAGTTCCTTTTTCGTAAAATAGTCTGATGAGACCGAAAAAGAGATAAATTATCGCCCACCAGACGCTTTCTTCAAATAATTTATCGAGCGTGAAAATAGCAAGGTCGCTCGGCTATCTTTTCATGTTTAGAGAGTCTGAAAAGAGCTTAAAGAGGACTCCCGGGGGGTTCCTTTTCGTATAACCTTGTTGAGCCCGAAAAAGTGATAAAAGTAAGCTCGATCGCGTTCTCATGTATTTTTGAGCGTGAGAATGGACAAAGACCAAGATCGAGGTTTTATACAAAAACCATAAAAACAAAAAAAATCAAAACATGCGATGAAGAAGAAAAAATATGTCTGCATCCTGTATATGAACATCGAAGTCGTTATCCCTGCAAAAGTTGCACTCAAAAGGGCATTAGGGTTTAGGTTTTAATAAATAAATAATTATAAAAATTCAATAACATGGTAAAAGTAAATATAAAGAAGTAAAACTCTTTTTACCATATCATTTTCACTTTACCACTATTTGAGCCCCAAAACCCCTCTTTTACCCTCGAAATTCAGCGTCAGATTGCAGGAGTTACGAGCATCCATTCGATGAACCGTCAGCGGCAGTGAGGTAGGCACTTTGTCCTCTACTTTTTCATGGTTTAAATTTTCATTTTCATGGGAAAAAACTATCATTTTGAGTTTGTTTTGGGGTTTAATATGACGCTCAACCATTCTCACAGGTGGGCTACATGGGACCTGCGAGAATGGGTCATTCTCGCAGGTGAGCACACAGTAGCCTGCGAGAACCTCGCACCGTGCCTAAAGGGCACTTGCGAGAACCGCAAAGCATAATTTTTTTTTGAATTTTTTCTCAATGAAATAAAACCAATTTATGAATAGAGTTATTAATATTCTTCTTGTGCTTCTTATGCAGGTATTTGGCCATCACAATGGTTCTAGAATGGCGTGAAAGGGAGAACGAAGAAGATAATTCCATTGCCAGAAATCATCTACCCACCATTGCCGATTTGAGAAACTGTGGTCTTCTGAAGTACTTTCGTATGCCGGGCATGAGGGCCCAAATCAGGTTATTAGAGTACCTTGTGCATATGTGGGATCCCGATCAGCAAGTTTTCCATGTAGGGGTTCACACATTGTCCTTAGATATTGAGGACATTTACTTCTTCACAGGACTGTCACGGTGTGGGTACCACATGAGCCTGACTGGTAGCAGAGGTGGTGCGATGCCCATGAGTGAGTATTTCCACTTACACTGTGTTCCAGAGGTAGAGAGGAAGAAAGGGAAAGTAGTTATTTGTGGAGTGCGGGATTTGACCCTCCGCACTATTTTGTTCACCATTGCTCATATGGATGGGAGCTCTACTCCTCACATGGCACTCCAGAGTTACTTTCAGTATTCCATAGAGTGTACTAAGCCTCGGGTTTTTAACTGGGCAGATGTTGTGCTTCGTAGTATGAAAAAAAGGTTAACCAAATGCAGGCGAGGTGACCTGAAGCAATTCAGGTACATGTCTTTGTTAGTGTCCTACTTTCTCGAGAGGGTTCCCTTACTGAGGCTGCAGGTTGAGTGGGATTTACCGGCTCCCACAGATCCAAGAATGTTGAGATGGTGTCAGCTCATGGCCCGAAACGTAGCTAGACCAATTATCAAGTATGATGATACCTTCTTCGATTGGTTGTGACCACAGATGTTGATGGTCGATGATTATGCTTATTCTAGTTTGGATTTCCGAGGAGATCTAGACTTATTCCTTCCTGAGGGTGCTCAGTGGGGGGAACTTGGTAAGAAGTACACATTTTTTTCCTTTTTAAATGTTTTTGTGAATTTTATCATATGCAAATGTTTTTTATATGTTCGTCCAAAGACTAAATACAAAATTCATTGTTGATGACACAGATGTTGGACCTTACCGACCTCTTGGTACTTCTCTCATTCAACGACGAGGAGAGGTGGCGCCAGTGCCACAATGGGACACCGAGGATTATGCAGTGGTGGAACAAAACCTAGAGGGTTTGACAACAGATATTCCAGACATGCCTCTTGGAGAGGTTCCACGATGTTATTAGCGTCATATAGTAGGAGTGTCAGAGTCCAATGGTCGACTGCTCTGTAGGGTTTCCCGGGAAGTTGTGTGTTACCATGAACGTCATCCATGACGTCACTTTGTAGAAGCTATAAGCTTCAGATTTTGACATTTTGGTCTTCAGACATAACTTTTTTTGTAAAAACTCTTTTGATCGTTATATACATACGGCTTCTACTGACTTATCGTGTGTTATGTGAAAATTGATGTGATTGATTTATAAATGATCCAAATGTCTTTCTAATACATAGTTAGTCAATGCATCAGTTAATGTATTTAGACATCTAGGAATATGTTGATATTCAATATAATCAAAATAATGTTCCAAGAGGCGAATTCGCAAATACACCCGTAACAAAGTAGGACTTCGAATAGTGTAGACATTACTTAACTGTAGTACTACAAGATGTGAATCAAGTCGCACAACCAAATGACAGATTCTAAGTGAGATAGCATCAATCAACAATTCGATAATGACGCTATACTCTGCAATATAATTGGTCTCACGACCGAGACACACAACTCGTAAGGAGACAAGTTCATTTGTAGGGGCGTAAATTTCCCATGCAATGGAAGCAAGGTTCTGAGTACTACGACTAGTGCCATCAGCAAAGCCAATATAGGGTAGCGAAGACTCCGACATCTGGAAATCAAACACAACGTCACATAAGGGTAGAGACTAGATAACGAAAAAAGTAAGCTACAGTAACTTACAAGAAGTATGATACAATAAAAATACAAGTACTCGTGCATAGATGATTTTATGCATAGTACTTCTTCAAGTATAACCCATTCCTGGGTTCACTCAAAGGGATACTATCGTAATCTACTAACTCATAAGCTCCTTTTTCGAAAACTCGTTGAACGATATAAGGACCTCACCACATGGCTTCAAATTTTCCAGCTCCTAGCATATCTCGATCTTGTTCATAGAGGAGAACGAGATCTCTTTCGGAGAAAATGTGAGTCTTGACATGTTTGTCGTATTGGGCCTTGACACGTTTTTTCTGATCTTCTATGACTAGGGTAGCATCACGTCAAGTTTCGTCTAATCGCATAAGATACAATAGACGTTCTTCCTCAGCATAAGTGTTTGGTAGGAGTTCAATAGCTAGTTTTAAAGAGGGTATCTCACATTCAATCGAGAGAATGGCTTCCAAACCATAGACTAACCGAAAAGGTGTAAACCCAGTAGCGGATTTGACGGATGTCTGGTAAGCCCACAATGCCAAAAAAAACATTGTGTGCCAACTTGTTTTCTGAATCCCTATCATTCTTCAGAGCATAGTTATGAGAACTTTGTTAATTTCTTCGACCTGGCCATTGGCTTGTGGGTAATAGGGCGTTGAGTTTTCATGGCGAAGACCCAACATTTCAGTAAGTTTGGACATCATGAAGTTTCTAAAGTGGCTACCATGATTAGTGACAATAGCTCGGGGAACACCAAAACGAGCTATGATTTGATTAAAAATGAATAATCTTGCAGTCTTTCAAGTGTTGTCAAATGTTGGCATCGCCTTAGCCCATTTCGTAAAGTAATCGATGGCTATAGTAATGTATCCATGCCCCCTGGCCGAGTGAGGGTGACATGTCATGAAATCGATGCCCCATTTCGCAAAGGGACCAACGGAGACCACAGGGTGAAGAGGAGCAGGATGTGACCGTATCTTGTTATTATAGGTCTAGAAAGCATGGCATTTTTGAACGGCGATTATGCAGTCGTTAAATAAAGAAGGCCAAAAATACCCTGCTTGTAATATCTTCTGGGCAGTAGCATACCCAGACATATGACCACCACATGCTCTATAATGGCAGTCATTCAGATATTTCTCGGCTTCATCGAATGTTAGGCAATGTCGAAAAACAGAGTCAATCCCTCGACGATAAAGAGTATCCCCGAGGATAATATATTGACGGGCTTGGTAGCGTATTCGATGTCGGTCAGTACTAGACAAAGTTGGCTAGAAAGTCTGGGTTTGGAGATAAATGATGATATCACCACACCAAATATCATCAGTGCTGATGAGTAAAAGGGATTCATCGGGTAATGAATTAGCTGCTACATTTTTCGTTTTAGAATAGGGAAAGTCGCATATCAACTCAGCAAACACTAAGAACTTCTTGGACTTGGCATGTTCAAATTCCAAGTCAAACTCCTGGAGTATCACAATCCATTTGGAGTATTTTCCCCCTAGCAATTGACATGTGAGAATGTGTTGCATGGGGTTGCAGTTAGAAATCACTATAGTCTTACGCGAGAGGATATAGTGCTGGAAGCGTTGGATGGCTTGGACGGCAGCCAAGGGCAGTTTTTCGACATGTAAATACTTGATTTCAGTAGGCGTTAGACTTCAACTCAAGTAGTAGATAACATGTTCGTCATTATCATCATCCTCTTGGATGAGAACCATACCAATGGTGTAATCTGAGGCAGCAAGGTAGAGGAAATAATCGCGACTGTAATCGGGGGGAAAGAGAAGTGGAGCACGTGTTAGGGATAATTTCAAAGCTTCAAAATCATTGTTGGCAATGTTATCCCAGACAAACTCTGAACCCTTTTTGAGGAGCCGCATAAATCCACGAGTTATCTTGGCATAATTTGGGATAAAATGACGAATAAAGATTGCTTTCCCCTGCAAAATTTTTAACTGGAGAAGTGTAGAAGGAGGAGGGAGATTAAGGATTGCCTCAACCTTTAAAGGATCCACCCAGATCCCTTGACACGAAACAATAAAACCTAGAAGTCGATCGGATTCCATGCAGAAAACACACTTATGAGGATTCAAATGTATACGGTAGAACCGACAGCGGATGAAAATGGCTCGGAGGTGGGTTGGATGATCGACTCGGCGCATAGAGTGAGCAGGAAAATCATCCAGATATGGTTGAATAATGTGCTTGATATCATGGAAAGCATAATACATAGCGCGTTGAAAAGTGGCGCTAGCGTTCTTCAGACCGAAAGGGAGTTTCCGATAGGCAAAAGTACCCCAAGGACAAATAAAAGCAGTCTTATGTTGATCCTCGGGAATAATGTTGATTTGATTATACCCGAAGAAACCATCCATGAGAGAGAATATTTCACTTCCGGCGCAATCGTCGACAATCTGATCGACGAAGGGGGTAGGAAAGTTGTCTTTGGGACAAGATTTATTGATATCCCTATAATCAATGCATACATGAATTGTGCCTTGTTTCTTGTCGATCGGGACAAGATTGGAAACCTAGTCAGTGAGAGCCACCGGGTAAATAAAGTTGTCTTTAAGAAGTTTCTCGACTTCGAGTTTGATAACAGCCGCTTTACGTGGGTGAACTGGACAAAGGCATTGCCGTATGGGTTTAGCGTTGGGGTATGTCTTGATCTCATGTATCACAATCTTAGGGTCAATTTCTTCGTAGCTCCAAGTGAAGATGTCACGAAACTCTTTGAAAAGGGACGTGTAGGTGACAATTTCATCAGAAGAACATGAAGCTCCGATATGGACATTTTTGACAATCCCAAGTCTGACGGATATGTTGAGGGGAATAGTGGGCAAGATATTGCTTAAGTTCCCTTCAGAAAACACATCGTGTGTGGACCCAGGAACGGTTGAGATGACGACAACGATCAATGGGGTCGATATCTGTTGGTAGTTCTCAATGGTATGTTGCTCCAAAAAGAGGATGGAACGATGATGACCATCGTCCCAAGGGGTGTCTTCCATGATAGACATGATCATCTCGTTAGTGGGAAAAATGACATGGAAAGGATCTGGAGATAACTCACCAAGAGAGGGGGTAGAAGGGGTTTCCGATTGAATGGCCTCATAGGCGGATTCAACCAGACTTAATAGCATTTCATCGCCGTAACGAAGATAATCTCCAGGTTCAGGTACTATCCATGGGTCGTAAAACACAGTAAGTTTGTGAATCGAGGTGGAGATCATGTTGATTGAAGCAACAGATGAGCGTGGAACATCGAGCAGTGGAATGGGGAAAGTACCCATTAATGAAGAGTCTTTGAGAAGGCCCACACCGACATTATGATAACCCGGTGGGATTTTAGCAATGAATGGTACATTGTCAGTATGGGAATCGAAATTAAAGAAGGCTAATTGGTCGACAGTGATGACCTTTCCTTGATGTGGGAAACGTACCACACAAAAAAGGGTCGACACAACTGCGTGCATGGAATCGATCCAGCTGTGTCCAAGAAAAAGATTGTAATCAAGAGGAGTGTCAAAGACTTCCACTTCGACTTGGACCGTTTTGCCTTCTAACCTGATGGGAAACGAAGGAAGGACACCGTAGGGCTTAAAATCGGAGCCATTGAAGGCTTTGAGAGTGTTTTGGGATTCATTCAAAGGGGGAGAGCTAATGGCTTTCCATCAAGTAAGAGACATGACACACGTCGAGGCACCCTCGTCGATAACAGTTCGACAAATGTTTTTTTCAGAGACAATCACTTGGATTTGGAACGCGAGTTGAGGGGGTAACCTTGGAATGTGATCTTCCAAGTAAAAAATTATTAAATTTGTATCCGTCGGGTCGATTCCACTGCTAGCTTTCAACAGTTCCTTCTTTTGTGTGGGACAAATTTGAAGGACTTCGAGGGCTGACATCACAGAAGGTGCTTGGGCCAGATCTTCAACAATGTTGTAGTTCTGGGCAACATGAGCATGAGGATTGAAAGTCGATTTCCGAATGACACCTTTTGGGGGGGGTCGAAGAACTGTGTCGAGGCTCGGTCGTTCGATATGAAGAGGACCGTTCGTAGGTGGAGTCGTGGGAGAGGGTTGTACCAAGGAAGGAGGTAGATCATCAACCTTCTCTTTAGATGGAGAATAATCTTTGGCTCGAGTAGTGAGTGCAACGTCACTCTACTTTGAATCACCAGTACACATCGATACATAGGATGTAGTAGAAGATGAGGGTTGGTCACGAATAACCAACTGAGCCTGTTGTTGAGACGGGAAGGGTTGGGACAAAACGACCAGAGCAGGTGTTTTTTGAGCAAGGAACTTAGTGACCTCGGCGCATCGTGGACAATCCTTCGTGTAGTGATCATCACCACAGATAAGACAAGGGTATCCAGGTTTGTGCTTATCCCGATCGTCAACAGGTGTAGTTTTGGTTTTCTCTGCTTGAGAAGTATTTTTTTCCTCCTTATTCTTACCCCTTCCCTTTTTGGATTTGTTTTTACCGGCTGGGGTAGATAGAACTGCATTTACCTCATAAGTCTTGCCGGTGGGAGGGGAAGGAGATGGAGAATTTTGAACATTAGAAGAAGCAGGTTTGGGGTTGGTGCTTGAGGTGGAATGTGGTTGGGCTTGGAAAGTGCCAATCACACCATCGGTTGCATGTGAAGTAGCTAGAGTAGTTGAAGTGGTGGAAGTGGAAGGATGAGGTAAGTTAGGTAGTAAATCGTAAAGGGTATCCGTTTGTGAGTAAATGAGGTCAAGGTATTGAGCTCGAATTATGGCCTGCTCTTCCGTGACTACTCCACCCATGGCGATGTCACGACCGATGTCGTTCACAAATGACTTTGTGAACCACTCTGCCAGCAACTGATTAGGGAGTTTGAGTTTAATGAGACGTCGTCTCCGTCGCCACTCATGAATGTGATAGGATATATGAGTGGCCTTGTTCTGTTTTAAAGAACTCAAAATCTCGATCCCCGTTTCATAATGGATCGGTAACTAGTAGTGTGTGAGGAAAGCCATAGCGAGGGTGTTGAAGTCAGAGAAGAAACCTCGTGGTAATTCTATATATCACTTCGCAGCAGAACCTGCGAGGGTTCATTGAAAAAGACATAAACGAATAGAGTCATCCATCAATGAGTTGGATGAACACCAAAGGAGAAAAGTCATAACGTGATTGTTCGGGTCCTCTCCCACTTTGCCGTCGAATTTAGGAATGTCCGATGGTATCTTGGATGGTATAGCAGGCCATTGGGGAGAGTGACGAATTGGATCATTTAAAATCCTTGACAAATCCAGAAGATCCAAAGTGGCCAAAAAGGGTAACTGTCGATTCACCTGCGGGTAATGGTGGCTTTGGGGAGGAAGCCCCGTCAGCAAACTAGTAGGACCATAAGCAGTTTGCATATAATGTGAAGACCTAGGCAGATTCAGTGGTGGTTGGAGAGGATAGTAGCTCATGGGGTTGTATCCTGGAACAGGGATGGGAGTTTGAGCATTCGAGACCCAAATGGGATTGAACGTACCTGGGTATGGTTGGCCTATACTAGGGGGTATCACAGATGTAGCTGGAAACTACTGCCCCCCAGTTGATTGAGGAGGATGTTGTATCAACTGATTCCAATATTGGGCCAAGGATGGAGGTATGTTTTGTCCATAAGGTGGGGTCGATCCTCCTATCGAAGGTGGTGTTCCAATTGGGGGCAGAGTTCCACTTGGGGGTTGTGTTCCAATTGGGATTTTCATTCCAATAGGAATTTTCCCGCTAAGAGGGGGTTGAGTCATACCACCTTGGTGAAATTGTCCACCGACAGGAATCTGGTAATTTGGTGTGAATGAAAAAATAGTTCCACTAGGATTAAGACTGCCAGTGGAGGACGAGAAAGGTCCTCCAAAAGGAAATTGAGGGAGTGTCGGAATAAAACAGGGAAGAGAGTGCCTAGAAAAAGATGGACGACCTGGAGAGCCAGATGGGGTTTGTGTAGGAGTGGGAATGGAAGCATTCAAAGCACGGTATCCAGGTGGTAATGTTGGGGTGACGCTGGGCGTTCACGGTGTGCTGATGGGGGCGAGAATAACCGCAGTAAACCCGGTGTGAACACTCCTAGTATCTGTATGATGGGACATTTCTATAGGGATGGTCAAGATGTGGTCAAATCGTGGGGCATCCGTACCAGGAAAATAATAGGCGGTAGTAAATGGTACTGTCTCTAGGCTAGAGATTTTGGAAATCACAGGTGAGATGATTTCGGAAATCACAGGTGAGCCTGGACCAAAAAGGTCTCGTCGAAAAACGTCCATAGACCAAAAAAGATCTTGGCCTTCTATGCCTGGAAAGGGTCCAACCGGTGATCCAGAAGACGTAACAACTAAGTCTCCAGAGGAATTCAGTCACATAAATGGTCGCTCAGAATCAGGGTGAAGTCAAAATTCCTCTCGAGTATTGGTAATTCGGAAATGTTCTAGAGAGTCAGTTCGTTCCACTTGTGGCATGGTGATGACTGGGACTTCAGTTTTCCAAGGAGATCCCTCAGGTGAACTTGTAGGAAAGGGTTGAGAACCTTCCAGATGCTCTGGAGATAAACCCTGCATTCTACGTGAATGACATGGAGGAGCTATTGTAAACGAGTGACAAACATACGAAGAAAATCGTATGGTCAACTTTGGTAAACAAACAGCACACGCTAGTAAACAAAATCTAGGAAAAAACACCAAGCAAACAAGACCTTCTAATTCCGAAGTTACTAGTTGGTGATAAAATCTAGCGTCGCAACAACGAGACGAGAAGGGGCTGGGCTAGGGTGGAAAAGTTACACTGATGACCTTCTTAACAGACTTACACCCTGGTGCAAGCTCCCACACATAATCGTGGGTATACCCTCCAAGGAGCCCGAGTGAGTTTGGCCAACGTCGATTCCAGGTACCGTGAAGACTTTCCCCTTCAGAGTCACCATGTGTGAGAACCTAGAAAGATAAGCCACTAAGGTTACCAATGGCAACAATAAAGCCTGGGGGGACAGTCGATAGTCTGATCCACATGCAAGGGCAGGGTATCTAGCCCTAAATCAACTCAAAAGGATTCCACTCATCATTGTGGGTATACCTCCAAGTGATCCCCGTAATACATGCAATCTCTACACTGATATCAACAAAGCAGGGTGAGTAACTCTGTAAATATCAATGCGACCTCGTGTTTGACCCTTGTGTGAGAAGGGCTTCCCAGGACAAGATGTTGTAAATGGAATTTAACACTCCTTAACACAAGATTCTATTGTGTGTTTTGTGCTTTGGAGAGTGTATCTCTCTTCCTATTACAAAGCGCTAGCCTAGCTAAATGTTGGTGTAATAGAGCCCTAGAAAAGAGTTACTAGTTAAATTTTACAATTGCACAGTGTTATTAAGAGTTGTTGTTACTCAAAGGAAACGAAGATGAAACTGATGTTGTATGAGACTCTGACCCAATGATGCATGGATAAGAATGAAATATATATCAATTTTCGTTCAATGAATCCTATGTACAGGAGGGAAAGAGAATTTTTCCATATCAAACTTGAACTACAAGACACAATTTCCTTTAAAATGCAATTGCAACAAATCACGCATCAATAACAATTCTCTATTCTTTCTTTTTCAATAATTTCAACAATTGATTTTCAATACTTTCGAAGACGAAAATGCTTTCGAAAGAAAAACGTTGTTCACTTTTCAAAAAGGACCTACACCATGATGGTGAGAGTGAAGAAAACCAAAAACTAATGAACAAGCAAAAGATAAAAACCCAAACCAATCTTTCAATGGAAACAAAAATAACAAGCAAACCAAACTAGTCTTTTCAATTGCATGAGAAAAATGATCTTTCAAATAATAAGAAAATGATAAAGACAAAGAAGCTCAACTTTCAACCGATCGTCGATTCTTAACCAAACAAGCACACTTAGATTCTGAAATCAGAGAGTATATCTTTGCCGAGAAAAGTCAAGAAACGAAAGTCAAGAAAAATGGAGAGGAAAAGCCTTTGATTTCCTAAGACTGTTTTTGCACAAAAACGAAGACAAGAAAACATCAACCAATGGTCCAAGAAGCTCTTGTTAGGCACCTATATTGATCTGGGTAGTTGATCATGCAAAAGTCTTAAAGCCAAAATTTTGAAAAAAGGGTTCGCGGGCTAAGAGTATTACACAGTGCAAGAATAGGACATTCTCGTAGGCCAACTTTGAGCAGAGTGTGAGAACCTCGCACTGAACCTAAAAGAAGGATGTGAACTCAATAGATTCTCACAAGCCACTGTGGAGTGCAGTGCGAAAATGTCTGAAACTAATCAAATTTTTGGAAAAAGACACAAAATTTGAAGAGGACTCTGGACCCAGAGGGTCTATCAGGGTATCCTGAAGACTCAGAGATTGATATGAATGGAGAAAGGTAAGGAAAAATAAAATGGCCAAGGAAAAATACCAAAAACCACAAAGAAAAAAGGGTTATATCCCCTTCGGAATCGCCAATTTTGTTATCAGACTAATTGGTAGGTGCGGACACTAACAGATCTCCCTAGATCCACCTGGATCTAGAACAAAACAGGATAGGACATGACTCTTTCCCTAAGTTATGACCATTGAATTAGCTAGTAGGAAGGAACAAGTAACATACCTTTGCATCGCTTCCTAGGGTCGCTTTTGCTCCTGCTTCGCTCCAGTGCTCTCGTGAGGTCAAGACCAAGACAACACAAACCAACCAAAGTGAAGATAGCAAAATATATTCAACTGTCAACTTATGTGTATGATCAAGGAATTACACAATAAAGTGAGAATGACTTTATGGGAAAAGGACATGCCACTGTATCACATTAATTGAAAGTAGAATATTACAACTTGATCGCCTTGATGTCGCAAGCTTCCTTTCGGTGGCTCTTGGATCCAACACACACACTTGCTCAATCCTTGCATGACGAAGATCAAATCCCTCTCGATAGACTTGCTAGAGTCTCCAAGCTCCTGTTCAAGCTAAGTCCTTCACACAATTATTTCACCAATTCTCCAATGAATCTTACTTAACCTTTTCCATGAGAATTCCATCAATATATAGGAAAGAATGAGATGGTTGCTTGGATAAGAATGATCCCACAATATCAGGGAAACCAGTACAAGGATAACCATTCGAATGCCAACCCATTCTTCTAGAAGATTCCCTTCTAAAACCATCGAGAATTCATCTTTTTCCAAGATTTAGAACAAGTTCACACCCTAGCTATGTAGCACAGTGCGAGAAGTTTGCACCCTGGCTGAAGGCAGCCTACGAGAATGGGTCATTCTCGCACCATAGGATATGAGCAACCTGCGAACTCTCTTCAAAAGTAAGTTTTCTGGGAAGAGATAAATGTCACTTTTCTCAGGAGAAAGTTCTTATGAGGAGCCTGAGTACACCATCATCAATACACCATCAAGATTGACCAAAATCATGGGTAATAGTAGCTGGAGAACACAGTGAGGTGGAGTGTGATACCCCTAGGCCAAACCCCAATTGTACATATGTTGTATAGGCTGGTGAGCCATGATATTATAAGATAGAGTTCCTATGTGACTATTAGGATGGAGATCCTAGATTGGCTAAAAGGATAGCATGCCTACTATTGTAATATGTAATCACACAAATTTTAATGAAAACACATCATTGTTGCATACCAGCCATGTAAAAGAGAATGGGGGGATAATCTCCACTAGATAGGGAAAGGGGGATAAAATTTAAGGATAAGGGTCTAAGATGGGGGGGGCTTAAGCCTAAAGGAATATTATAATAATATTCCTTAATGTATAAAGTATGGATATAAATATATCCTAAGTTTCTAAAGTAGGGGACAAAAGAGTTCGTTGAGTGCCATGTGTCATATAAGGAACATGCATATATAAGAGAGAGAGACTTATTGTAGTTTGGGGGGATTCATCATTTAATTCATCCACAGAGTTGTTGCTTGTACCCTGTTGTTATGATACATGTTCCTTTACCTCTACCATGGTGAGGTTGGAATTTGGATCGAAGAAGTAGATTTTCAGGATCGTGAGTAGCTTCTCTAAGGGAGAAACTACTCGAAATTTGTTTCTTGGTGCACTGGGAAATAACTATAGGTCTCTAATAATTCCTCTCCATCCTATTGTTTAAGCCCCAGAAGGGAAGTGGGGAAGCCAAGGGACTTTTGAGAAGAGAAGGGGCACACTTCTTGGGGTGGAACATGCATGTGGGGAATGAGACATTGTAGGCTAGTTGCAATGGTTCAGCACCTTGGAATGAAAAAATTTTGTTGCTTATAAAACCTTAGACTGGTTTAGGATTCCCTTTCTCCCTTTTAGAGTTTATCCCCAGCTCGGGGGTGACCCATTGCTAAGAGTTATGAGCAGTGAGGTCTAAGGCTAGGAGGAACATGGAAGGTCTGCACGTAGTTGGTGTTCTTTTAAATCAAAGATAAGTGTCTTTCATGTGCTTATTTTATTTACTATGTGTATAATTAAGTGTCTTCTGCTACAAAGTTTCTATTATAATTGTGTTTATAAATTGTTATTGTTATTTTGCTTAACTATGTTCATATGCAGAACATAACAATAAAATTAATGGTTTCAGAATTTGGAATTTGGATGTGGCATTACCCAATAGGGATATGGGGATGTTACAAATAGAGAGTTTAGCATGGCATGGCCGAAATGGGGTGGTTGCGGATGTTACAAAGTGGTATAATAGCTCTATTTTTCAACATTGAGCCTACATGGACCCAATTAACATAATACATAGCTGAAATTGCAGAAATTTAATTACAGAGGATGTCTACAACTTGTATGCTAAAAGTATTCTTGTGAAATTTGGAAAATTTTCATAGGGAATTTGAAATATTTGAACTCGTGAGTGATAAATAATCATTTTCGGTCTTTAAATTGGGAAAATCAGGGTCTGTATATAGTTGAATTTCAAGTTATAGTGCGTCCATGGTGGAAATCAGAAGCAACTGGGTGAAATTGGGAAAAGACCCAATTTCTGTTGTTAAATTTATGGGGAATTCAAGAAATTTGGTCTACGAATTATATATTCTCAAGTTATAATCCCTTTATAAGAAAATTCAGACCTATAATGGGTCGAATATGAAGTTACAGTAAGGCCATGGAAGATTGAGCGAAATTGGACAAAACCCCCAAATTATATAGTTGAATTATGGAAAATTCAATGGGAAATATGACGAAATTCATATGCAGAAGATGAATTGGTTTTCATAGGGTCGAATTTGGATGTATGAAGCTTAATCACAGTGTTTAATGGTGTCCAAAAAATAAATTAGGCATGTGGGCATTCTTGGGTAACTGTAAGAATTTTGGAAATTAGGCGAAATTGGAAAAATTTTGGTATTTTTTTGGATGCTAACATCAACATGGCATGAAGGCCATGTGTCAGCTGATGTGTAAAAATTTTCACATGTACTGCCATAGTGGAAGATACACGATGGAAATGGGTGGCAGGTGGTAGGTGATGAGGATCCATGTGGCAAACCAACTGTCAAGTTCCACGAAACTGTGGTACAATCTTGGAAATTTGTCTAAGTGTCAATGCCATGAGACCGCAATAAGAAGTGGGAAAAAAAATTATAAGTGTTGGTACATATTAGATGTAATCATGAAAGGAAAGTTACAAGATTGTGAGTTGGTGAGTCTGCGAAGACGGAAAAATTTCTAAGTGTTGGGACTTCTCAGACGAATCCATGAAGGGAAAGTTGCAAGATTGTGAGTCCGCGAAGATGGAAAATGTGTAAGTGTTGGGACTTCTCTGGTGGACTCGTGAAAGGAAAGTTACAATATTGTGAGTTTGCAGGTCCGCGAGTCCACGAAGATGGAAAAATGGTTAAGTATTGGGACTTCTCGGATGAAGTTATGAAATAAATATTACAAGTTTATGAATCCACAAGTCCGCGAGTCCGTGAGTCTGTGAAGGAAGAAGAAGCTAAGTGTTGGTAGTGGGTTCATGGAAGATATGAAGAAGAGATGTGACTATATTCACGGTGAATCCATTAAGATAGATCAACGATGAAGAGATAATAAATAAATGATTGGATTGTTTTTTAGCGTTGTTGCTACGTTGCACATGTTAATGAATATTCATTCACTGTTTCACCACCATAATTTTCAGCTCGAAGCTTAGATGGGGGTGAAAATTCACCAGTGTCCATAATATTTTTATGAAGGAACCCAGGTGGGATACTGCCAAAACTCTAAATGGGCATATGCAAGGATTCATATGCATAGTTAATACTTGCACCTGGAATTGATAAATAAATTAGTCATTGGAATGGTATTGTACATAAGAAATCCTTGTAATCACCCAGAATTGTGAGATAAGAAACATAATTCACAGGAATTCAAAAAGACGATTTATGGTGACCATAAAGGGGAAGACTTGTGCATATGTGCCAGAACTGTATATTGTGGTTTTATGCTTGCTTTAACAAGAATTTCTTATATTTGTTATCTTATATAATAAATGTGTTGCAATAAAACATTAAGGTTGATGATAAATCATATCAATTGTCTTTAGAAAATTGGTATCTTTAGGTATGAGGAACAAGGAAGAGTCAGTTGTTCAGAATATGGAATGATTTCTTGAGGAAATATATAAGACTTTCAATGGAACCATGTTTTTGGAAAAGACTTGAAGATGACAAGTATGCATACCAATTGGGGATGCTAAGTAAGAGAGAGATCATATATGTTTCATGATAAATCATGAATAATGAGTATGGATGGAACTGTGTCCATGGAAGTGTGGAGAGATGGTTTTCATAATAGGAGAGAGGATTGAAATCTGGTTACATATAAGTAGAGGTACTGAAGGAAACAGTGTTATGAAAAGAATCTCTCACAGGATGATTAAGAAACAAAAATCAAGATTGTTGAGACATGAGTCTAGGTGAGGCCATGAAGGCTTGAAAATCCAAGAAGATGATTTCATTTTGTGAAGACAATTACTACAATAAATCCAATGATTCTAATTAGTCGAATCAGGGAATAAGAGGGAAATATTTACTAGTTGAATTAGTGAATATCCATTCACTATAAGGTTGTCAAGGTACACATGAAGTAGTACATTGTAGGGACAATTATTCTGAAAATATTTATATGTACAGATGTTATTATTATGATAAATAAAGAAAATAAAGATAGAGAGAATAATTGGAGATAAATGAAACATTTCCAAGGACCAACCATACAGATTTGGGGTAGTACCTCCATTATGTTTATTAAAGTAGTACAGTGGAAGCATGGTGTGAATGTTAGAACTTCATGGGTGAAGTAATGATGACCATGTATCATAAAAAAAAAAAAACCATCAGATGTATAAATCAATACATTATGTACTGATTGATTCTAGAGGTATGTAATCATACTTATGGGGAAGACATTACATAAATCTAAGATCATTTTAGAATTGGATAATCTCAGGATTAACTAAAGGCTAGTGGAAATGGGATACCACTAGGTGGATTATAAGTTATTTAAGTATATTATAGCACTCAGGAAATATGACAACAATTAAGATGAATGTTGAGTACATTCCAAAGGTGTTGAGTGCATTGACAAGGTACATTGGGAAGACAAGTCAAAGAGACTTAGGCATGAAGTCATTTACTAAAGGGATACTAATGAGGAACCATGAAGAAAATAATAATTTTATTCTTGGTATAGAATGAAAGGATATGGTACAAAAAAATAATCCATCTCAATAGGAAAAGAACCATGGGGTAGCATTCCAGGGGTTGGAAGCATCACTGAAAAATGTGATGACAAGTAAAGGTAGTGTCAACTACTTCCAGTCAATCTTTATGAGGATGAGAATGAAGATAGTGGGTAGCATTGTACTATGCTAGAAATTGACTATGCAAGTCAATTTTAAATCAAATGGAACACGAAAAGAAAAGAAAATGGTGCAAGATACTACAAGGGATAATATGTTCAATCAAGGGAAGGTTGAACCTATTTAGTCTAGAAGAGTAAATAGAAGTTGAAGATATAAAGTCAATATGAGAGCATGGATGGAAATGCAATTTGTTCATGCATGTGTTTGGTTAGATGGATCCAGGAAATAATTAAGGATGAAGATAATATCAACATATTATATGTTTGAAAATATAAAACTGATCAAAAGAGGTTTAGATGGAAAGTTCTCAATAAGAGAGAAAAGGGATACACGAATCCAGAAAGAATTGAGGTCTTCAAGGAACAACAAAGAAAAGTGGCATAGGAAGAATGAAGTTATTGCAATTACTGTAGCAACAATTATGTTATGGATTTTTGGAACCCCATACATAGTACAGAGCCCGCAGGGGTGTAGACCGATTGGCAAGTGCCGTGTAAATGGAAGGAAACATGTAAAGGAGGTATCAAGTTCGATTCTCACCCCAATTTACTTGTGCTTCATGCTTGCAAGTTGTGTGGTGCACCTGGGGTTATAGTGGTAGTGTACGGGTATCAACCCCGTGTCACGCAATTACGAGAATTGCAAGTTGCCGACTCCCCCAATATAAAAAAAATAAAAATAAAAAACATACATAGTACAAGAAAATGGAATGCATATGCATTCATAAGATATATATATATATATATATATATATATATATATATATATATATATATATATATGAGTATGAAGTTTCTAATGATGGTTGTTGTGTCAGGAATGAGATAAGTATTACATGGTTTCAAGCGTTGTTAATAATGTTGTTGCATATAGAAGGAAGCAACAAAATGTTTTGAGTGTGGATTATAAGGCTTGTAACAAAGGCTTGGGAGATTATATTGTTATGAACTATCTAGGTAGCATTAAATTTATTTAATGGAAGCTATGTAGGTATGGGTTTCATGTAATTTTATTTCATAATTACTAAAGGAAATTTTGGTAAGTATTTTCTCAGCCATAGTTTATTTGATAACATTATTGTATTATTTAAATGAATTAATGAGAATAAGATACCACTAGGTGTAGTAAAGTCTGGAGGCCTATAATAATTACAAAATTTATTTATATTTTGAATGCATGCATGTGGCATAGTAACATGTCATGAAATTTCTAGTATGTGTTAATAACCAAAGTAATAAAAGTGTATGACCCTTTTATTCATGTCGACAAAGCTAGAATCTCCATTACCAATGGTGAGATACATGAATTAGATATAGAGCATTTTGAAGTCAATACAAGAGTGCATTGAAAAGTAGGCATGAATAAATTATGAAAGTGTGTAAGTGGTAGAGTTTCACTTATGCATGATAGAATTGTTATGCTTGAATGCATTTGTGGATTGTGTTTTCTTTAATACAAGCATATATGTTATTAAACGAAAATGAGTATGCTATCAGATGAAATTTCACAGTTCTTACTAACTCATAGATTTGAGAACATTCCAAGGGTTGTTAGGCCTTACAACAAGAAAGTTGAAAGTCAAGTAGTCACTTGAGCATTGACTAGAGGAAATTTCTGTTCAGAAAGTATAATTGTTGAAAATAATGATGTTGCAAGAATGAAAAGCCTAATGGTTGAAAATTCATATACAGGGAATGACAATTTCATTCTATTTAATAATTTCTCGATATTTGTGATTGAATTTTTAAGTATAGACAATTCTAAGATCACTTTGTAATATTTTTTTCATATGGCAATGAAAATATATTGTACACGAAACACTAATTATTTGTTGGATAAATGAAAGATGGAAGAATTGTATAAAACGTGGCCTCAAGTATGGTGCTACAGAGAGCCATCATAAAGATTCATGCCTACTGTGCAAAAACCAAGAAAAATATGAGATAGAATTTCATATTTTGGAAAAAGTTGAATTTCCTTGTGAAATAAATTTGAATTTTCAAAATGAGGTTTTTATAATTTTTCTCATAATGACTGTGTGTGTGTGATACAGATGACATAATATGTATTAAAGTTGGAAGGCTTGGAAAGAACAACTATTTTTGGTGACATTGAATCCCTATAAATGTAGAATCTTGGTGGTGTTATAGTAATGAGTTGGCGCTCTCCTTAGGTGTGAAATCCCTGGCAAGATGGATCGTTGAGGGATTGTGTAGCAGTGATGAGATACATGAGCCTAGAAGGGTGAGTGAAACAAGGAATAGGAAACTCAAGGATGCTTATTCCATGATAGCTATAATCATGGGGTTGTTTCAAATGGAACAATGAGATGAATTATTTCCTGAAGAAACACTATGGAAGAGAGAAAATGACTTCGAGTTCCAGAATGAATACATGAATTGGTGCTTGAAAAGACGATCACCAAGAGAATAAGAAGCTTCAATATAAAAGGCTTGTATATTTTTGAATACTTTTGAATTGTACATTGTGTATATATTGTATTGAGGACAATGCATAAATAAGGAGGAGGGGAATGTAATACCCCTAGGCCAAACCTCAATTGTACATATGTTGTATAGGCTCGTGAGATAGGATATTATAGGATAGAGTACCTATGTGTCTATTAGGCTAGAGATCTTGGAATGGCTAAAAGTATAGTGTGCCTATTATTGTAATATGCAATCACACATAAATTTTAATGAAAACACATCATTGATGTAGACCAACCATATAAAAGAGTATGGGGGCATAAATTCCTCTAGATAGGGAAAGGGGGATAAAACTTAAGGATAAGGGTCTAAGATGGGGGGGCTTAAGCCGAAAGGAATATTATAATAATATTCCTTGAAGTATAAAGTATGAATATGAATATATCCTAAGTTTATAAAGTGGGGGACAAGATATTTCCTTGAGTGCCATGTGTCATATAAGGCACATGCATATAGAAGAGATAGAGTCAATGTATTTGGGGGGGGACTCATCATTTCATTCATCCACAGAGTTGTTACCCATACCTTAATTTTACGATATTTTTTCTTGTAACTCTTCCCCGGTGAGGTTGGAATCTTGATTGAAGAAGCATATTGTTGGGGCAGTCGAGGGACTGTTGAGCAGAGAAGGGGCACACTTCCTGGCGTGGAACATGCACATGGAAAATGAGAGACTGTAGGCTAGTTGCAACAGTTGGGAACCTTGGACTGAACACTTTTTGTTGTGTATCAGACCTTAGAATGGATTAGGATTCCCTTTCACCCTAGTAGAGTTTATCCCTAGCTCGAGGCTGACCCATTGTTGAGAGTTATGAGCAGTGCAGTCTAAAGTCAGGAGGAACATGGAAGGTCTGCATGTGGTTGGTGTTCTTTTAAATCAAAGATGAGTGTCTTTAATGTGCTTATTTTTTTTACTTTGTGTATAATTAAGTGTATTTTTCTATGGAGTTTATGTTATAATTGTGTTTATAAATTAGTATTGTTATTCCACATAACTCAGTTCATATGCAGAACATAGTAGTAAAATTAATGGTATAAGAATTCTGAATTTGGATGTGGCATTCCCCAACATGGAGCTGGTGATGTTAAAAAGAGATATTTTAGCATGGCATGGCCCAACCAAGGTGGTTGGGGATATTACATGGAGCTTCCTTCAGGTTGGAGCCTAAGAATCAAGGGGGTTGTAGCCTCCTTCTAGTTGGAGCCAAAGAAATTAGGGAGTTGTAGCTTCCTTTAGGTTGGAGCCTGTAAATAGGGTGTCGTAGCCTCCTTCGAGTTGTAGCTGGAGACTTGGTAAGTTGGTGCTTCCAATCAATGTATTATTTTGATATATAAGTAAAGCATTCCATGGTTTTCTTCAATTTGGGTTTCCACGTAAATTTTGGTGTACTGCATTCCTATGGATGTCTATTATGCTATGTTGATTTATACTTCTCATGATATATTGAATATATATTGTTAATTATGTCAATGATTACATATTGTGGTTAAAAGTGATAATAAAGTGCTTATATTGATTCACCCCCCCCTCTCAGTATTCCAACAAAGACTCCATTTCTGGTATAATGAATGCCCAAATTCATTAACTAATGGGTCCTCTAACATGTCTAGGCATAAATCTAAGGAGGATACAATGAAGTTTGAACTTGTATGTAGGAAAGTGAGGCCAAAGTGGATTAATCCTTTAGTCCAATGCCTATGTGTAACCATGTGATTTAGATGAACTGAGAAAGTATAGGCAATTCCAATTGCCTTTTCCTTCTTTCCTAGCCTTGGTATGGAAGTCTTCATCTTTTCATGTAGAAGGTTTATGAATTTTATAAGGTTTTATTTGATTCCAATCTATGGTAATAACAAGTTGAGTGATAAATTGCAATGTATTCATTGTGAATTTTTTTAACTTAATGCCAATATTTTATCATTATTGGGTCAATGGAACCTCTAAATTTATAGAAAATTTCATAGTACTCATCACACTTTGCAAAGTACACATTACTTTTAACTGGAACATCTAAAAAAATGCATTCATCATATATTTCTTAAGTTGCACTATGACACTGGAGAAATTTTAGGATTGGAAAGGTACTCGTTACACTTTTGAAGAATTGTTTTCTATGTATAATTTGTAGGAAATAATCTAAGGAGAATCTTTGTTCCATCTTAACTCACTAAATGAGTTTGGTATATATATATATATATATATATATATATATATATATATATATATATATATATATATATATATATTTCCTTTTGAGGGATAACTATTTCTCTAAAAGTATTAGAGCATGGTTTTTCTCACCCATAATTTCCATTTACTTCCCTTGTGTGACGATTTAGAAATTTCCTCTTGTAACTAAAGAAAGTGGTTCTTGGTATGCAAAAATATTTATACCATAATTTTGACAAACCTTATTTCCATCGAATTTCATGTTGAGAAAGATCTGTTTCTTTTTGTTTTCACCCCTATTTCTAACTCCATTTAATTCCAATTAGTAGAGCACAGAGTCCCTTATTTAATTATCAACCTTTGATTTAATCACGTGCCTCTTATTAGTTAGTGATCCCTTGGGTGTTTTATAAATAAATTCATTTTAACAACAACTTTTATTTCTTAATAATTTGATGAAGCAATATTCTTATTCGTCTTCATTGGATATTGTTTTTATTACAAACTCACGAGATAAATTATCCCTTGAGTATTTGTGGTGATTATATGTTTCTATTTTCATTTCTTAGATGTAAGATAAATTTCGGTATACTAAAACCATTGAAATGATCTTCTACTACAATCGACATATACATCTCTACCTTTGGTGAAATTTTCCTCAATTTGACATATAATGTGGCACCACTAAGGTGCACCAATTGGTGAGTATACCACCTTCTCAAAGAACCCTCTGATAATTGAAGAAAGTGAAAGGTTGTGTGAAGAATTTATAGATTCAATACCTAGATGAGGACCATCTAAACTTCTCAGTTGTACTAGTTCTCCTTCAAGACCATTTATGGTAGTTTCCTAAAAAACATACGTATTCTTATTATCTATAAATTGTCATGGATATTCCACTAAAATGGTTCATCACAACATATCTTAAGAGTTTCTACAAAATATTTCTAT
>ML786559.1:406774-443885 GCA_009831015.1 Picea engelmannii | reverse complement strand
TTTTTTTTTTTTTTTTTGTTAATTTGTGCGGGACCTGTTGGCTACGCGATTAACCTGTGGCTTGAAAAACCGCGACTCAGGAGCATCTAAGCCGTCAAAATCACCCGGGGATCGCACCCGACCTGAGCCACACCAACCCTTAACATGGTTGGATTTTTTGTCCCCGCAGGTTTCGAACCGGTGACTTTAACATCACAGAGTGGCTTAACAACACAATCCGTCACCGACTGTCCTACACCTCGGGGACAGAAGAGTTGTGTTTATACAATCATAAATGACATTAAATTGTTTCCAAAGCCAATTAATTTATATTCAATTTATTGTTTCAATTCAGTAAGAAACAAACAACATTCGCATATCATACATTTTTTTGGGTTAAAAAAGGATGTTTATATTAATTGAATAGGTTTGTGGTCTAAAATATATAATTATATGTTTTTTTCATCTATTTTGGAACTTTCTGGGTGGAAAACTTGATTTATTATCCTTGCATATCTCATTTTAAGGTTGGGCCCTACTTTGGTAAAGCATGTATAAGGCATCAAATTCCCTTTTAGGGGTGAACAATTTGTGAATGAAAGTTTTTCCTCTTGAAACCAATATACTGATCGAGAGATTTCCAATGGTGTGAATATCACCTCAATCAAATTTTGTATGATGAAGTTATGCTTCCCGTAAGTTGACCTATCCTATCAACCACCATGATACCAATTCGATGTCATATCAACATCCATTACTCACACATGTAGACGTAGTCATGTGTGGTATTTCAATAATAATATAGAGGATCCAAAACCATAACACTAATCCAGGGTGGAGGCATGTAAGAACCCTAACCCTAACCCTAAACAACTATTAGGACATTGTCAAATACTAGGCCACTAGGATAGGAAGGGGTTCCATTCTTATTTCATTGTTTATTGTTCCACGGTTGAGAAAATAATTTGGAAGTGGGATATTGAAATAGAATAGATGAAGTATAATATATTGTAGTAGGAATACATGCCACATTCTCAGTGGGAAATCCATAGTGAGTGCACTTTATTTTTATTTTCATTTCACAAGTGAAAAGAAAAGAGTAAGACATATGCCTCACCTTTTAGATAACGTTTTCACGTATTAGGTTTTCCCATGTGTTGACGGGACAAAATGACATGTTCAATCAGTTGAGGGAAAACACCCGATGGAAGGTCCCAATTAGACCCACTCTCATTTAGAGTAGTGTCTTCGACCATATTTTGGCCTGGTTACCAACTAACTAAAATACTAACTAGACTATGAACCTAAAATCTGAATCTAAGAACCAAGGTTCTCAGATGAATTAAAAAATAAGATAAAAGAAGTAAACACAACTAACTAACATGTTAACTAAGAATTATGAATATTATTCTAAGATGCAGTTTATAAACTAATACTATTTAAATTAACCTATGCTAATCAGGAGCAAACTAACAGAATAAATGAATACAATGAATAATGTGCATAACTTGAGTAGAATAAATTTGTGACACAAGCGATACATGAATTTGATAGCATAATCTGTTAGAATCAAAAGATTGATATACTTAACAACATCATATTACTATTGTAGTCATATTTGAAAAACTATGAAAACTGCAAACTACAAACTACAAACATTAATATAGAAATAATTCATCAACTAACATTTGCAGACTACACAGAAAGATGCATAAACAAAATAATCTCATTCACACAAATCAATACCATAATCTTTAAATTCGAATGTCTCTTGGATTCAAATTAACTTGCAGCAAAATGTATTGCCTTGCTAGCTTCCAAAGCCAAAATCCCCTTCAAATGGGAAGATCTCCCTTTATATAGTGAGGGGAAAATATTTACAATCATTTTTATTGGTAATCACGGAAATTTGAGTCATTTCACAAAAATGACTCTTCATCTTCCAAAAAATATTACAATATCATAAGAAAACAATATCTGGAGAGAAATGGGGAATTTTGTAATCATGACGTGGTATGCTCCTATTGTTTGTCTTGATATAACTACTCCATCATGGATTTTACAAAGTATTGGATCTTATGGGTGAGCCAGGTAGGAAACAACATATGTTCTTCAATTGATTTTTCATCAAATAACATCAAATCTTGAATTCTTGTCTGACTAGCCTTCTTTATATCTTCCACCTCATCCGCCCTAGTGCTGGCAAAAGTCGTTTCATCTATATACTGCAATGGTTTTACCCCTTCCTCTACGATGGTATCATTAGCATCTATCCACAATTGTACACATGTGTCAGCAACCACCCCTTAGGTGGAACGAACACTCAAAAATATAGGTTTGATGGTGTCAAAAATCATTCGATACCTGATTTTTTCTCTTTTCAAGTAAATTGGCAAAGAGATAGGTGGAGGTTGAATCTTGTCTTTCCAATTTACCATTTCCTCAAAATCTTTGCTAGCTTCCCGATATCTTCCTTGAGTATCAATCAGAGTATTTTGCAAATTAAGTTGTTCTTGATTCTCTACCTGTATGTTGATCAATAGACTGAGTTCATTCTTTTCCTTTTCTATATCTTCACTGACAGCCAACGCTTTTTCTTTGATGGACTCCAGGGTACATGTCGAGGCTCTAGTCTTTTCTAGAGTGACATTACATCTTTCCACTTCCAACTCATTCATGTGGGTGTCCCGTAGGATTTTCATCCTCTTTTCAATCTCTTCATTCAAGTGGTCTCTTTGTTCCTGTAGGGAACCATTGATCTTACCTAATATTAGACTTTGAGCTGTGATGAAAGCTTCCTGGAAATATATAGCGATTTGTTCTTTTACGCCTTTCAATTATGTTTCCATCTATATTACTCTGATCCTAGCAATGTTTAGGGAATTAGTTACCTCCATAACAGAGGAGGCATTCAATCCTACGATGGTGTTGAGCACCGAATCTTCTTGAACAACGTTCTCTTCAAGATTAGGTCTGACCTTCCATTCCAAAATCCTTCTTGCATATGACTTAGACTTGGAGTCTTCTCCTATTTTTCTTTTCACTGATATCTTCTTGATTCTTCTAGTTTTGTTGTTGAAATAGTAATCTTCAATGGCGACTACAAATTCTTTGAAATTGAGAGCTTGAGAAGAGAGGGAGGAATCCCCTGGTATGGACATTATGGGGGTATTCTCCAGAGGAGGTATATTCACAATTCCTAGGTTTGGTGTCAATGGAGTACCTAGGGTCTAGTTTAAATTATTCTTTAAAATCTTTTCAACTTTCCTCTTTGATTTAGCTTCATTGGTCAATCACTTCACCTCTACCTCTTCAGCCAGTTTCCTGGATTGTGCTTCATTAGCTAGCCTCTTGTCTTCTTCGTCCTCTGCTAGATTTTTATCTTCTTCTTCTTTCTTCTTCTCTAGAGTTTCCTGATGTTCCATATGTTCACGTTCTAGTCTGATATTTTCCTTAATATTCCTCCTTTGATAATCGTGCTCCGCTTGGATCCTTTTTTTCTCAAGTTGCTTTTCTTTTTGGGTATTCTCTTGTTATTTGGCATTGTCGGTATCTTTCTCTTACTAGAAAAACTAATGGAATTGAGATAAAGTTTCCCTATTGAATTATTCTTTCTCTAGCTCAAGTTCTCGCTTTACCACATCATGGGGAAGTTGGTGCAAGACTTCATCGTATGAGAGTACTCCTTTAAATTTATCCTTTTCAAAATCAATGACGTGAATACTTAGATGAGTGAGGCTGACATACCTAGAATAAATGATATCCAAATCATGAGGATGTGGCCTTTAGGATCTCCCACACAAAATATTAACTCTTGTAAGGTCTCAACCTACTTCCTTTTGTTTTGAGCGTTGGATATGTAATAACTTACAATGTGGAGAGGGAAGATTGGCCACAGTATTTTACTGTTGGTTTGCAACAGTGTGGTGATGCCAAAACCCATAATTTGGTATGTTATTTCCCTCATTAGTAGTTGTTATTGGACTAAATATGGCAAGATATGTGGGGCCCTTGTGGTCCTGTAAACCCCGATGAATGAATAGTACTTGTAGAAAAACCAATCAACAACCCCTTTCATCCCATTTCTAGAATCAAAATATATCCTGTGACTAGGGAATATTAAAAGGACGAAGTTCATAGGGGAAAGGAATAAATTGCAATTCTCATAAAATGTTGTTTCAAATTTACACTCCATAATTGGGAGCAATAAACATGAATGGGGGGCTGAATTCAATCCCAATTCCATCCCAATTTGGAAAAATGTATTGAGGAACTAATGGAGTCTATCATATAATAAGACATATAAAAACATGGATTCTTCATACCTAGGAGATTCTTTGCGTGTAGACATATGTTAAAGGATAGGATATTCACCTAGTTGAAGATCAGTCTCATTCTAGTGATGGTGTGTGCCAAAGGTAACTAGTCAATTTGGAAGTGCATACGTTTTTATCCCCCATATAAATGACAGAGCATGGCCACCAAAAAATTGTAAGGAGTTTTAAGCATCTGGGTGAGGACCAATTTATGACCTTTCTTAAGGGTTTCATCCTCGTCCATCCACCAGTGTTTCATATTTTTTTCCCATCCTTTGTTGGCCCGGGAAAATCGTTTTAGGCAAGGTTCATTCAACAAGAAAGTAGGAGAGAGAAGGTGATATTTGGTGCTAATATCCTCTGGTCTCAGAGAATCTACTCACGTCCCTTTCTTGATCATGATTTTCATCGTGGAAGCATCACCTGCTTATGCTGCCTTGTTTTATGGGAATAGTTGTGGCATGGAAGCTACCCAGTGAATATCGCTTTTTAGGATATTTTGGTACACCTCTAAAACTTTGTCATCTTGAGGAAACTCTGCAGAGTCAAAATTATTTATATCTCTTCAAAGTAGGGGAAATGGTCCTCGCCAGTATGAGGAATTGTATTAGTCACCATAGTTTCAACTAGACAAGATGATGACTCGGGGCCTACGACACCCTCGAAGTAAATCGAGATTGTTGGCACAGGGGCAGACCCAGGGTTCAATGCTACAACAACGCACCAAAAAAGCCCCAACTACCAGCCCTTTTGGCAACACCTGTGAAGCAGATGAATTCTCACCTGAGGTAGAGGAAGGGGTGGTTATAGGACTTAGGTGTCTGCAACCTTAGCTGGTACATAGATCTGTGATTATAATACTTAATAGATCACTTAGCATCGTTAGTTCGTTATTATTTGACCAATATCTACTTCGCAAATAAAAATAGAGCATCAAAGTATTCACCCATATCTAATGTATCTAAGCACTTAGCATAAATAAATGGATCAGATATAGAAGATTCAAGCACTAAGAACATTCATCTATGTCAGGTCTAGCATCCAAATTCATCATAAGCACAAATCATAAACAAATCTATCTATATCAAGCACTTAGCAAATAACACATAAATACATCAGAACATCACACAAAGAAGAATAACACAATATTTACGTGGTTCAACCCCCACCCTAGGGCTACGTCCACCAACTCTTCTTCTTTATTAGCTTCAATCAGTCATCTACATGCACATAGCCACAAAAACCCTACTCCTCATAGGACAGGATATCTGCGCACATCTCGCTAGATCCTCCTTCCTCGAGCTAGGTCTAACATAAAGCCTTTCACAGTCTGTTACAACCACTTGCACTTAGCTCTACAAGTTTCTCACAATATGCACAGAGAATCTACAAACCATACTTGCACTTAGCACTTAGCTTATCGGCCATCTACTTATGTCACCTAGCTATTTATTTATACTTTACAAAATAGGCCTAAACATGGGTAAACCCATGGGCCGACATTCCCATTCCCGTTACATATTCCCAAATCCAAAAAAGGGGCCAATATCCCATGATCTTTGCTTCGTCTTGCGCTCTGTATTTGACAGGCTTTCAAAGTCCCAAAAATAGGTCAAACTTGACCAAGGATATCCCAAAACTTGGTCAAGGGCCAACAGGCCCCCAACACTCACCTGTGACTCATCCTGAGTCACTCTGGTCTGACTAGTTCTACTTCAAACACCTCGAGCTTGGCTCAAGATGCTTCGACTTGTTTCTTTTCTATGGCCTTCTGTTCAGTGGACTTTTGGATGAATGTATCATTGATAGGTCCCTCTAGACGTTGTTCAACTATAGTGACAACGTACTCTAGCTCTTCTCCTTGGCCTTCTACTTCTTTAAAAAATTGATAGGCCTTATCTTGTACAGGTTGGAGTTTTTGATTTACCTCCATAACACTTCTCTGGATAGTGTGGATCTACTGTTGGGCGGTCCTTTGCTCTTGGGAGTGCTTCATTATTTCCACAGCTGACAGGGACTTCAGCTGTGCCTGTATCTTTTTGGCTTGATACTTCTCCTCTTGGAGTTGTGACTCCAGTGCCTTCAGTTCAGGGTTCTCCGTGAGTTGTTCATAGGTCTGGGCACTACAATCAATGAGTTTCTTACATTCCAGGGTAACATCCTTTATCCTTTCAACTGTGCTCTGGGAGGTTGCTTCTCTTTGGTCTCTCACATATTGTGGGGTCTCAAGTACAATGCATAGCTCCAAATATGCTATGCGTTGGTGTAGATGCTGGATGGATTCTGCGAGTTGGTTCACCTGCCGTGTAACTCGATCTTCTGCCTTGATTTCTGAGACTGTCACAGAGAGAAGTTCTCTATTGACCGCTTCTTTTACTTCGAGTTGCTCTGCGAGCAACTGTTTCTTTTCTTGTTGTAGTTGTGCTTTTTCTTCATCAAACTTCACTTGGAGAGTAATATTTTCTTGTTCTGTAGCACTACATTTCTCTATGAGTACTCCTTGTTCTTATGTCAAAGCCTGGGTGGCTTTCTCTATTTCTTCATGTGCTCGTCGAAGGCGAGCTTCGACTGTATCGACTAGGCGGTGGAGTTGAGCTGACTCATCTCACAATACTGGTTCTCCTGGCACAGTGGGGACTACGCGGCTGGACTCTAGGGCCTGTTGTACCCCTCAGAGTTCAGTCTCAATTCGATCATACATCTCCTCTTGCTTTGCATCTTGTTTCTTTGTTATTTCCAACGAAGCATCTTCCAGGGCTGCTATGAGGAAGTCAAAGTCATCGGAGGTGAGGAAAGTTTGTATCTTTTTCATGGTGGCCTTCGATTTCTTCCGAGAGGAAGGTTTTGGAGGAAAAAATGTCCTCTTCTTCAGGGGGTCAACCTCATCTCCTTGCTTCTGTTCGACTTCTTTTTCATTCAACTCTTCACCATCACCTCCTTGCTCTGGTGATATGAAAGCCATTTTCACGGATGCATTGTCTAATTCTTGGACTTCTTCAGTCTTCTTTGTCGTGTTGGGTCCGAGTGTATCTTGCATTGTTTCTAGGATGTTGATGTCAGATATCTCCTCAGGATCTGTTGGAATAAGGAGGTTTTCCGACCAGTCTTTAGTGATCTCCTCCAAGTCCTCCTCCGTCAGCTTATAGTAGGATTGAATTGGTTGCTTGTGTTCGTCGGCGCGCGCTGTGATGTAAATAAAATGTTGATCTGCATTGAACTTCATCAAAGGTTTGAATCAATGTAGAGTGTTCAGAGTCATGCAGGGATCGGACTGTATGGCTATCTTCAGTTGGTTGTAGTAGGTATGAAAAACATCAATTGAATGCCATTGTTTATTCATATCACTTGAATACCACAGTGTACTGAACTTCATGGCCAGTGGTTCAAATGGCTCGATGTCCAGGAAGGTCGTACCTTCCGACATCTCCCTGGAAACAAAATCTATAAGTATCAAGATCCAGATGAAAAGAAATTCATATTCTTGATCTTGTTCTTCCTTTCATTGGAGTTCCAACTGGTTCACCAGGTACTTCGCCCAGTTCATCTGAAGGCCTTCCTCACACTTCCCTATGAGGTTGACTACAAAACCGGTGACTTGGGTAGGTCAGTTATTTTGTACTAAATTCCCTACAATCAACTGATAGGAAAGGAACAATGTGCCACTATGGGTAGAAGATACCTTGTAGCCTCGCGTGCCCTTCTCAACATTTCCATAAGTGTCCTTGATCTTCTGTGCTAGAGTGTGATCCATGGATTTTCTGGGGTAAAACTCTTGTGGATCAACTCCTTTCATACTCAATCCCATGATCCGATTGATCAACGTCGGATCAACTGTTATACGACGGTTTAGCCACAAATATCCGCCATGGTAACAATACAGCCGCATCTTGACACATGCATTCACCTCCTGGTGTATTCCTAAGTGGGGAATCTTCATGACGTTCAACAGGGTGGACTGTGCGACGTTCATAGTCCACTACTGCAGGATTATCTTTGAATTATTCCCCTTAGTTCTGGTCAGGTACTTATGTGGGGTGAGCATGTTATATAATTTACGATCTCCGAGGTTGAAGTCGCTAAACTTCAACGCTGCAATCTTATCTTGGTCTACTCGAACTGCGCGTATCCCCTTTGGGAGGTATGTCGTAACCAAGGTGTATTCGAAATATTTGGGCACACTTTCTTGATTTACTGCATCGCTCAGAGGTGGAATATAGGTGGGTAATATGGTCAAGATCATTTTGGTACTCACTAGATCATCCTTGTGCTTGGTTCTCTTTTCATCTAATGGTCAGGATGGTCTGGCTCCGCGAGCAGTGGACGGAGAGGCTGGCAGTCCTCTCGTCGATGATTCTTGTACACCTATAGACATTGACATGACTCTTTCATTCATGAGGTCGACCAGAACTTCTTCAACATCTTTCTCTACAACGCTCAACTCGTCCAACATACACACCCGTGGTTAAAAATATTAGGTTTGGGGAGTAACTTAGACACAATAATGGGATAGAGAGAAAGAACATGATGATCACTATGAAAAATCAATCTTAGTCTGCGGGCTCAAACTCTCGGTTGGAAAAAAGTGTTATCGCTGCATGGTGCGATGGGATAAATAGGTAACTCAGCAATGGGTCATTTGCAACGGGTATGAAGCCTTCATTAACTATGTTTTGTCCGTTATGGTGTGGTCCCAATGGTCAGATGGCGAGATATCTGTCCATAAATGTATTTATACCCATTCAGAGCATTGGTCTAACAGTTATAATATCCCCAATGGCTATATTTATTCGCCATGGCGATGTTCCATGTGTCATTGTTTTGATATTCCGACGGAGCTCCAATTTTGCAAATTTTTCTTCTGTGAGGTTCCCTCTGGAACCTTATGCAACTTGCTGATCTTATCTCTCTTCTTACTTAGCTTTCTAGCCTTCTTCTCAGTGAGCTTCATCTCGGAATACCTTTGTTCATTCTGATTCTTATCTCCTTTTGGCATAGTTACTTCGCGTTGTTGAGATTCTTTCCTAAGATTCGAGGGTCATCCTTCTTCTTTATCTAGAATAGGTAGCTCAATATTTTGTGGGTATTCTAGTTTTATTGCAACTTCGACATCCAGGTCTCTGGTTTTAAATAGCTTCGATCTATCCTTCTGTTCTTCAATCAAGTGTGTGATCCTTCTAGTTGTGAATTATTTTAACTCTTGCTTCTTCTACTCTAAAATTTTTTCTTCTTCTTGCCTTCTAGCGTGATCTTTTTCAATCCAAGGTTTTCCTAATAGCATGGTAAATGGGGCACTGTTCTCAATAAATTTAATAATCTCAAAATATTTCTCTGTCAAAGTTCCATTAGCATTCATAGGTATCCAGATGAGCTTTCCACATAGGTTTATCATCTTTCTTTTGAATAGTCTTATTCCTCCTAATGAAGGAATCATAACAGGCCTCCCTATAGCTTCCCAAGTTCTCTCTGTCATGATTTTCACCTGTGTTTCCTCATCTAGAACACAGTCAATGTTGAAGTCTCCTATTCTTGCTTCAAGGCATTCTTTTTCTTTGAATATCTCTGGTAATCTGACATGTCAATGGTCATTCGGGGTTTCTTTCATATGTAGCAATACTTTTTCTGACTCTTTCTGGGATTCTGTCATAATCTTAGTTTATGGATCTGCCTTAGGGTTTTCTTGGTTCATATTCATTTCTTCAAGCTTAGTAATCATTCAAGGACAATCCAATACTTCATGGTCCATAGCTTTGCAACAAAGACAACTAGGTCTTCTCCCAGGGAGTTCCTTAACAAGATGTCCTGGTTTTCTGCAACTGTAACAGAGGGTCAATCTTCTCTTTCTTTTAAATGATCCCCAACCTTTCCTACACTACGCACTAGGATCATGGTAGCTAACCTGCAAACATTTCTTTCTAGGGTCTTGCATACACTTATTAGTCCAAACATTCTTTCTATGCATAGGTATAACATATTTTTCACTATTCTTATCAGATCTACTCATATCAAATCTTCTTTCATCTATTAATACCCTAGTTTTCAAGCTAGGATAGAATATATCAAACATACCTAGATCCATATTGTTGAAGAAAAAATTTCCACTTATCTTACCTCTACAAAGCACAAAGATTTCAGATCTAGAACTTTTCAGTATTCTTACCTTTATCAGAGCACAAAGATTTCAGATCTTACCTCTTTCAAAAAAGTCTCACTTTTTCCTTTCTTAGAGAACAAAGCTTTAAGATCTTACCTCTTTTATTCAGATCAAACTTCTTTTCCTTAGCATAGAGCTTGTCATACTAAGTAGATTACTACGCACTTAGAGCAACAGATCTGCGCACAGAGCTTTCACAATTTAAGGTCAGATCCTTGCACAAAGATTCTTCTTCCTCAGTTCCCAACAATCACAATTTCGATCCCGATAATGGAACCATTTGTTGGCACAGGGGCATACCCAGGGTTCAATGCTACAACAACACACCAACAAAACCCCAACTACCGGCCCTTTCAGAAACACCTGCTGAGCATATGAAGTCTCACTTGAGGTAGAGGCAGGGGTGGTTCCAGGACTCAGGTGTCTAGAACCTTAGCTAGGACACAGATCTATGATTATAATACTTAATAGAGCACTTAACACCATCAGTTCATTATTATTTGACCAATATCTACTTCGCAGATAAAATAGAGCATCACAACATTCACCTAGATCTAATGTATCTAAGCACTTAACATATAGAAATGGATCAAATCTAGAAGATTCAAGCAGTAAGCACACTCATCTATGTCAGGTCTAGCATCTAGATTCATCATAAGCTCAAAGCATAAGCATATATATCTATCTATCTATATCAAGCACTTATCAAATAACACATAAATACATCATAACATCGCACAAAGAAGAATAACAAAGTATTTACGTGGTTCAGCCCCCACCCTAGGGCTATGTCCACCAACTCTTCTTCTTTATTAGCTTCAATCAGTCATCTACATGCACAGAGCCGCAAAAACCCTACTCCGCATAGGACAGGAGATCTGCGCGCATCTCGCAAGATCCTCCTTCCCCAAGCTAGGTCTATCACAAAGCCCTTCCCAGTCTGTTACAACCACTTACACTTAGCTCTACAAGTTTCTCACAATACGTATAGAGCATATACAAACCATACTTGCACTTAGCACTTAGCTTATCGACCATCTACTTATGTCACCTAGATACTTATTTATACTTTACAAAATAGGCCTAAACATGGGTAAACCCATGGGCCAACATTCCCATTCCTGTTACATATTCCCAAATCCCAAAAAGGATCCAAAAAGGGGCCAATATCCTGCGATATCTGCTTTGTCTTTTTCTCTGTCTTCGATAGGCTGTCGAAGTCCCAAAATAGGTCAAACTTGACCAAGGATCTCCCAAAACTTAGTCAAGGGCCAACAGAGATCCTAGATCTTTTGGGGTTCTGGCTCACCATGACGAATGGCCAAATTATCCTGCAATAACACATTAAGAGGAATATCAACTTAGGTTAAGTATAACGCATTAGCTGTAATAATGAAAAAATGGTTAAGCGATAGAAAAAAAAGGTTACCGGTAAACAAGCAGTTGCAGTAACAGAGAAAGAAATCTTAGTAAGAGAGGGAGTCTAGACGAAAATCAAACTTTGCGGACTAAGTTTCAAAAATTTACGATGCAAGTTGTGTTCTAAAAGGGTGTTTTTTTATAAATCATAATGTACATCCAATTAGCACAAGTATTCCATAACCCAGGTGTGTACGAGGATATTGCAAATCGAATCTTAATTTCTCATTAATGTGTGGCATTTCCATAATTAAATCTTATTAAGTAGGATAGGTGCATTGATTAAAACATCTGGGGAAGTGTTAAACCAAATATTTGTATAAGACCGTTATCGAGGTCGAGCTTTTGGTTTATGAAAGATCGTGGTTTTTTCGAACTCCGAAGGGAAATGGATCAAAGCTATATTCTCTTTCATGTGGACTAGTAGGTAGGCTTGGTATGTTAATTAGTGAATAGTGATGCAGAAAGTGGTGGGACCCATCAGGGTGCTGGCATCGGGTTCAATCAACATGAGGGAATAAATAAAACCCTAGGGGAAGGTATTGACAATATATTCTTTTTTTTAGAAATCCATGCTGAAATATGTGCTTTATAGGATTTTGGGACTTAGTTGTCGGGGGTTTGAAGGATATGAAAAGTTTGAGATTCGATGATAACAGTATCGAAGAATATTCTTTAGGCCTAGGAGAAAGTGTAGGACACACACGAGAAGGTTCAAGAGGCCATTGGAGATTTCTTTTTGGAATGATATAAGATGATTCTTAAAAAGGCTCCCGACGAGGATGGTATCGATGGTAATATTCCTTCTATGCCTTAGAAACACTTTTATGTCCCGAAAGCAATAAAAAAAACTCATTGGAGAATTGATAAAATGGGTAGTCAATAGTCCAATATTGGGATGCCACTTTGGGGGGTGGTCATTTGTCAGGTCATCAAAAGATTTGGGGCTTCATGAGAGAAAACAGATTAAGAGCCTGAGTTATTGGAGTGTGAATATTGGAGATTAAAATACAGTGTTAAAAGAAACATTTACCTTTTTAAAATTTCATTCAACTTCTAGCTTAAGGACCCCACATTCAATGGTCTGTGTTGGAACTTAGGTCTGCATCCCTTCACTTCCCCTTAAATCACTTATACATCCTCTTAAGCTTAATTCTTTGTTTTAATGCTCCTCCATAGTTTACGAGTCATCTTGAATTGTTTTTCCCTTCTATTACTTTTGCACCATTTTATTGATTTCTTGAAAGATTGTTCCATGTAATACTTTACTAAGCTTATAGCAGGTTGGTGAGGCCTTTTTAGTTCAAAAAAATGTTGATTTCAAGAACAAGCATGTTCTTGAAAACATGGTAAAAGCGCGTTGTTTTAATTTTTTTAACATTCATAAATTAATTTAAATATTTAAAAAGTGCAGTGTTGGTGCTTGCATGCACATGAATGATCATGAACACTCTAGTACATGAAAGTCATTTCTAAGTTCATCATCATGCAGTTCGTGCTAAGGTCGTGTTAGAATCATGCGAAATTCACCTGCAGTTTTTATCATCATAGAGGTTGTGGGGAATTGTAGTTTTAGGTGAAACTTCATCAAAATTAAGGTCAACATATTAGAATCACAGGAGCATATGAAGGAAGCACATAGAAAAGGACCTGAAATAACACATAGGTATGAAATGAGGTCTAGGAAAAGCAGAATGTTGGCTGATCACAAAAAAGCTATTGTGGATGAAGAGAAGAGGTTGAAAGAGAGAGGTAAGAAGAGGGTTTTAATCAAGCCAAAGGTGGAGGCCTATGAAGGTATAAATGACAGCCCCTAGGTGCAAATATTGAAACAAAAAATTTAGACTTTGCAATAGCAGAATCAAGAGCTGGAGAAGAAACAATCTAAGATACAGAAAAAGACCAGGAGCTAAAGCATGAAGGAAAGGTACAAGTCTTAATCAAACCAAAGATATGAAACAAAAAAAAATAGGATATTGAAATGCACCACACTTATTACAAATGAATTACCAAAATATGTAAAGAAAAATCAAAAGGTGTTGCCCAAAATTTTCTGCAAATGATCTGTATTTTCCTTTTTTTTCATTGTGTTTCGGCACTCCTTCTGAACAAATGGAGGTGAATTTGTGAAAACTGAAAGAGATTTTTGTTGAAAAAAGGTCCATATAGAAAAACCTCTCTCATATGTTACACAAGTATCAGTATTTGATAGAATCGAAGAGACCTTTGAGGCCATTGTTCTAGAAATTCACCAAATGTTGATTTCCCTATTTTTTTCATTGTCTTTTGGTACGCCTTCTGAACAACTGGAGGTGGATTTGTGAAAACTGAAAGAAAATTTTGTTGACAACAATACCATGCACAAACAAATCTCTCATATTTTATATAGGTATCATGGTTGGGGAGAATCGAAGAGACCTTTGAGGCCATTTTTCTAGAAATTTGCCAAATGTTGATTTCCCTGTTTTTTTCAGTGTCTATCGGCACTCCTTATGAACAACTAGAGTTGAATTTATGAAACAAAAAGAGTTTTTGGTTGAGAATAGGCCCATGCAAAAAATCCTCTCTCATATTTTACACAAGTATCATGGTTTGAGAGAATACAAGAGGTATTTGAGGTCACTTTTCCCAGAAATTCACCAAATTATGGGTGAGTTTTATCTATCTATGTTCTAGTTCAGTCTCTAGATGGAGTGCATGTGGGCATCCATGTGAATTTGACAGCCAAAACAAACTTGGGAAGACTCCTTTCTATGATTTTGTTTTACTCTCGATATCAACATGAGCTCTTTTTTCACTAATAGAAATTTTCTATAAGTCTAGTCAGAGACATTGTTGCGACTTGTAATAAGTTGTTCTCTTTTGATAAAAACAATTATTTTGAGGTCGAATTAAAGAGAAGATTATGAATTGATGCTTCAAATAATATTCACTCAAGTCTAAACAATGTTTACAATTTGTGATTAAGGAGTGGTAGTTGAGTTGATTGATAGGGTCTAGTTGTAATGTGAAGTTTAAATTTTGAGTTAGATCCTAGATAGGTGGTCGAATCTTTTGGGAAAAAGCGATAAAGAGATCATTTTTTTTATGGTTTAGGGGGGAGTTTTTGGTGGAAAATAGAGGTATCATAAGGGCTAGACCTTCTTACGAGATTGTAAAGTTCTTTACCTAATGAATATATGTTGACGACAATTTTTTTTCTTACTCAAATTTGTATGTGTTTAATCTGATCTTGAATGCAAAATTTGTGATGTGTGCAAAGAACATTTCCTTGTTCTTTCAGCCATTGTTTTAGTTTATCTTTTTAGTGATTATGAAACCTGTTATACATCTATCTTTTAGTGAAAAGATCAACTAATTGACAACCTATTGGATGATTTTCATCTATATTTTTGTTTAAGTATTAAGATATTATTTTAAGTCTTTATTCTCATATAGCAAGAAATTCATTGCATTGTTCGCTATTGTCTCCAGTATTTGTCTTTCATATCCCCAACTATCCATTAATATCCATACCATTAGAAAAGGAGATTTTATCTTCATAATGTGTGGCCTGTCCAACAACATTATCATCTTTGAAAACCCATCCATGAGCTGACCAACAAAATCAAATTATCAAAAAACCGACCATTCCAAACTTGAGGTGGCCTTACTTTGCCCTTTAGTAGTCAGGTGCGGACTTTAGGACCAATATATTATGGCACCATTGTCAGGGAATGAAGCAACAAAGAAATATTTCCCTGGGAGAATGACAACGATCATATATGGTTTTTTATGGTGAACAAAAGCCATGCACATTTAGACTGCAGACCATTCACCTGGTGACTCCATGGTTAAAGCATCCAGTGGTGACTCCACAATTTTAAGAAGTCATATTTTCATATGGAAGCCATGTTGGCATGGAGATTTTCTCCTCTTAATTTCTCTGTTGTTCCCGATTTTCCAAATGTTATTTCTACTATAGATGAGTGGGGTGAGTACTTGCCCAGATTTAGAGAAGATAAAGATGATAACCCTGCAGATCATTTGCTTGAATTCCATGAAGTCCTACATCATTTGGGTATACATAATGAGGATGTATTAATGAAGATGTTCATGTACTCATTAGAGGGATATTCTAGTGAATGGTACCGATCCTTGCCTCTTGCTATCATTTCTTCACTGAAAAAGTTCCATGCAACATTTAATGATCACTGTAATAGGCTTTTTCCAACTAATTTTCTTTTTGAAAATTGTTGTGAGGAGTTTGATTTATATATGCATAATTCTATAGTTGGTTCCTCTAATAGTATGAATGAAAATGGAGTTAATGCTAAATAAGTGGAATAAGAGTCATTCCCTTTTGAATTCATCTCTAGTTTTTCTATTCAAGAGGAAATTTCTATTGATTGTTCTGATGACAAAAATGTTGATCAAAATTTTGTAGAAACATTTGGCATTATATCATATATCTCTAACAATGTTTGTTATGATGAGATTTTTCTCCAAAAGTTGACATAGATAGGGATACTATTATGCGGTCAATTTCCCAAGGATGTCATGAGATGGAGGATTTTGAAGTTTAGGTTTCAGGAATTTTTAAATACCAAACCATCTATGATAGATCTCCTGATGAGGAGGAGCATATTTCTACAATGACATAGATGGAACTCTTTAGCAGTAATCCAGTCTATGAGAATTATGAAGAAAACTATCTAGAGAGAAGTGGAGGATATGATATTAAAATCATAAAGAACCATCTAAGTTTCTGGTATGAATTGAACATGCATCATGATTTTCAAGATCTGATGGCCACTTGCATGGAGTTATTTTTCCTAGAGGTCTTAAATGTTACAAAATTTTCCATGCAATCAAGTTGCGATTGTAAGTATAAGCTTCCCATTCAATTTCCACTGAAAAAATATTTGTATTTTTGCATTGTTTTATTCTGCTGCAAAAAGAAAGGTTATTTTGTCGGACACTTGCTTGCTTGCTTGTATTGGCAATTTCATGTTACATGATCAAATTGACTTATGTTGGTTAGGAGTAGGAGAATAAGCTCATAGTTTGAGAATTTAATTTTCAGTTCCCAAATTTTTTTTCAATGTGTTGGTTTTCAGTGCCTTGTTTTAATAAGAGACTCTGTATCCCAAAAAATTCATTGGGGTGTAGCTGCATTTTCAAGTTTTAGTTTGAATAAAGAAAGAGAGCATGTCTGGAAAACAGAAACAAAGGTAAGTGACAACAAGTTTGGATAAGTAAGGCACCTGATCTACTATTCTTAGCACATCACAAGGAAGTGATATCCCCAATTGGAGATATTTTTTTAACTTAGGTCTGCATCCCTTCACTTCCCCTTCATTCACCTATACATCCTCTTAAGCCTGACTTTTTTTTTTAATTATCCCGCATGGTTTATGAGTCATCTTGATTTTTTTCCCTTCTATTATTTTTGCACCATTATATTTATTTCTTGAAAGATTATTGCATGTTTGGTTTGGGTTAACAACATGTTGTCAACTTGGAAAACTTTACTAAGCTTATAGCAGGTTGGTGAGGCATTTTCGGTTCAAAAAAATGATGATTGAAAGAACAAGCAGGTTCTTGCAAACATGGTAAAAGCGCATTGTTTTAATTATTTTAATGTTCAGAAATGAATTTAAATATTTAAAAAGTGTAGTGGTGGCACTTGCATGTGCATGCATGATCATGAACAATCCAGTACACGGAAGTCATTTCTAAGTTCATAATCATGCAGTTCGTGTTAAGGTCATGTTAGAATCGTGAAAATGTCACATGTAGTTTTCATCATCACAGAGGCTACGGGAATTATAGTTTCATGTGAAACTTCATCAAAATGAATGCCAACATATCATAAGCACAGGAGAAGATGAAGGAAGCACATAGAAAAGGACCTGAAATAACACATAGGTATGAAATGAGTTCCAGGAAAAGAAGAATTTTGGTTGATCACAACAAAGCTATCATGGATGAAGAGCATAGGTTGAAAGTTAGAGGTAAAAAGAAGGTTTTAATCAAGCCAAAGGTGGAGGCCGATGAATTTATAAATGACAGCCCCTAGGTGCAAATATTGAAACAAAAAATTCAGACTTCACAACAGCAGAATCAAGAGATGGAGAAGCATTATTCTAAGCTGCAGAAAAAGACCAGGAGCTAAAGCATGACGGAAAGGTACAAGTATTAATAAAAACAAATATTTGAAACAAAAACTATAGGATCTTGCAATGTAGCACACGTATTACAAAGGAATTACCAAAAGTTGTAAAGAAAAAGAAAAAGGCGGTGCCCAAATTTTCTAAAAATACTCTGTATTTTCTTATTTTTATCATTGCCTTTCAGCGTGGATTATGGACAACTTGAGGTGAATTTGTGAAAAATGAAAGAGGTTTTGGTTGTGAACTGGTCCATGCAAAAACTCGTCTCTCATATTGTACACATGTATCACGTAATGGGAAAATCGAAGAGACATTTGAGTCCATTTGAGCCAATTAGAACAGGTGGGTGGCCAGTTATTATTACTTTGAACATGAAATTGTACAGGATACCTGAGGCAATCCCACCTAGTGCTATTTCCTTGATATATGCTAAGAAATATAGGAAGGTCATCTCTCATATGGGGAAGTTTGTCTTCTTTGTGATTCGCTCTCAGAATAAGCAAAAGATCATAGCCACATCCAGGGTCTCTGTGGTCGACCTCTCCACAAAGAAGAAGTAAGTAGATAAGGTTGTGGAAGAATACTCATATATCTTCTCCTCACCTACCAAGGTACCTCTGCACTGCTAGGTCAAGCACCCCATTGATCTGACCCCCAACACACCGCTTCCCAATGGGCCAATCTATCATCGCTCTCTGCTAGAGAATGAGGAGATCAAGCAACAGATACAAGAACTACTCCACAAGGGGCACATCCTTCCCATCTCATCACCTTGCAAGAGCCCAATCATGTTGGTACAAAAGAAAGATGGAACCTGGAGACTCTACATTGATTATTGGGCTCTGAATAAAATCACAGTCAGAAACCAGTACCCGAATCCCTGAATCGACGACCTCCTTGATCAACTCACGTGGACCAAATACTTCAGTAAGATTGATCTGAAGTCGGTCTACCACCAGGTCCCAATAGAATAGACAGATGTATGGAAAACTGCCTTCAAGTCAAAGGAAGACCTTTTTGAATGGTTGGTCATGCCCTTTGGTTTGACAAATTCTCCAACCACTTTTATGAGGATGATGGACGATATCTTGCAACCATTCACCAATAATTTTGTAGTGGTGTATCTGGATGACATTCTCATTTACAGCAAGACTTGGGCCGAACACTTGCAATATATTCAGCAGGTTCTGCACACCTTGTGGCAGCACAAGCTATATGCCAACTTGAAAAAATGCTCCTTCAGCATGGACAAGGTCCATTACCTGGGATACATAATTGATTAGCATGGTGTACATGTGGATCCATCCAAGATCCAAGTCATCCGTGACTGGCCAACCCCAACCATACTCACTGAGCTTCAAAGATTCTTGGGCCTTGCCAATTTATATCATAGCTTTGTGTTGGGATTCTCCCATATTGCATGGCCCCTCGGCCAAATAACCAGGGGTGGTGGTAAGGCGAAATTTATGTGGGGTCGGTCCCAACAATAAGCGTTCGACGATTTGAAGCAGTGCTTGTGCTCAACTCTAGTACTTTCACTACTAGACTTGCAACAACCCTTTGAGAATGAGACAAATGTTTTAGACTATACAGTGGGCATCGTTCTCACTCAACACAACCACCCCATGGCCTATCATAGTGAGACACTATCATATGTTTTCTGTAAGTACCCTACTTATGACAAATAAATGTACTCCATTGTGAAAGCCTGCCGCCAGTGGAGACATTACATTCTTGGGAAGGAGGCAATCATTCACACTGATCATAATCCACTGTAGTTCATGCAGACATAAGGAACATTGCAAAATGATCGCCATCAAAAGTGGTCGACATAATTGCAGCAATTCCACCTCAACATCAAGTATAAAATAGGAAGCACCAATCGCGTCATTGATTTCCTCAACAAACCACTAGTTGAGACACTCACCATGGTGCTAGACTCCTATGGCCATGAGACCTCTGGATGGCCCTAACTCAATGAGACAGACTTGGACTTCACCATCACCTACCAAATGTTGGGTGAAAACACAGTTGTCGATAATTTTCATCTTCAGGATGGGTTGTTGTGTCATCTATGCCATATATGTGTTCCATCAAGCGAGAGAGCGAAGATAATCTGGGAAGCCCACTATAGTTGGGTGATAGGACACTTCAACATCGAAAGATAGTGGCGATGCTACAGAAACATTTCTACTGGTTGAAACTTCGACAGGAGGTCAACAAGTATATCAGGTCCTGCACTGCCTACGTTATTGCCAAACCGACCACTAAGAAACAGGGCATGTACACCCCTCTTCTTACTCCTGACAGGCCATGGGAATCCATCTTAATGGACTACATGTCAGTCCTCCCATCCACCAAGTGGGGAAATTACTGTGTTTTTGTGGTTGTTGATCACTTTTCTAAGATGGCGATTATGGTTTCCTGCAAGAAGAACATCACAGTAGAGGCCACTACCAAGCTCTTGTTTGAACGAGTCTGGGTACATTTTGGAATCCCACAAACCATTTTCACAGATCAAGACAATCGATTTATCATCACATTATGGTCAAGCCTCTGGTCACTACTGGACACCAAGCTCACCAAATCCATGGCCTTCCACCCCCAGACAGATGGAAAAATCGAGGTTGTAAATTGAATGATTGTGCATATCCTTCACATGTATAATTCAAAGAAACCTTTCACATGGGATGAGATCCTTCCCTATGTCCACCATATATACAACCGAGCCATGCATAGCTCAACCAACCACATCCCCTTTCAGGTGGGGTTGGGATTCCAACCATTGGATCCCATAGATGTTGCACTTCCCCTTGCGATCACCTTGACCGACTCATCTCCTTCTTCAACTGAAGCTGACAAAGCCACCCATTTCATTGAGCAGATATAGCACATCGACCAATAGGTTCAGGATATCCTACAAAATTCCAATCACAAGTACAAGCAGTGCCATGATCAACATCGGATACCACATAAGTTTTAGGTGGGCGACAAATTTTGGTTTCACTTGCTGAAAGAACGCCTTACAGGACCCCATCGGAATCTTCGCCCACTCCATTATGGGTCGTACACCATCTCCAAGGCCATGGGGGATAATTCTTTTGAGATAAACATTCCTCCTTTCCTTGTCCTGCACCCAGTGTTCAACGTGGATCTCCTTCGCCCTTATTTCCCACCATTATTGGACACCGAAGACGTAGTTGAATAGATGATACCAACATAGCTCAAAACCGAATGCAAACAAAAGGAATCCAACGATCATATTGTGGACACACATATCAAGGGCACTTGACAACAAGGGATCCAACTTTATCGAGTTGTCAAAGCAGGGCAACTCCTGCACCAAGGCAAGTGGCTCATCCGGGGCCAAATTCAGTAGAAATTTCCTCATCTGACAAGGGAAATCAATGCAATGGATACCATTGCTTCATAAGGAGGGAGAATTTATCCAGGTGTATATCGGTGGCCACCCACCATTTTCAACTGGATCAAAACAGTTTTCTAGCAAATTTGGCAATTTACTGTTTTTAGTAGTTCTAACTTATGGGCCATTTTGAGGGCCTAAATGAAGATTTTTTGGGATAGAGATTCTCAATGATAGGATAAGGCATGATTGAGCCCCCAAAATGAATCTCCTCAATGATACCTTTACAATGGGCTATCATACGCCTAAAAAGGAGATCGTATGCAAAAGTTACGACCCCGGGAAGTTGATGTACTAACTTACCCAGACGGGGCCCACGTGACTTTTGGCACTTCATCTCATAGGGTTAGGTTTTTGGATGTCTAGGGTTTTTGGAATTCCTGTTTATTTTAAAAATGCATTCAGAGCCTCATTGTAATCATCTTGCAAATGAGAGAAATTGTCACATCTCTTCTCAAAGATAAGATGCCACCATTCTAGCAAGCTTGTTTTCGTTGCATTTTATAGTTTCAGCTTATTTCCTTATTGACTGATATTTTTTTTTAAGAACCTATTAATAATCGATATTGATTTCGTTCTGCTCATAAAATCTAGATCACCATTTTTTTAGAAATTCGCCAAATGTTGATTTCCCTGCTTTTGTCATTATCTTTCAGCGTGCCTTCTGAAAAACTAGAGGTGAATTTGTGAAAAATGAAAGAGGTTTTTGTTTACAGCATGCTCATTCAAAAAAATCTCTCTCATATTTTACACATATATCATGGTTGGGAAAAATCAAGGACACCTTTGAGGCCATTTTTTGAGAAATTTGCCAAATGTTGATTTCCCTCTTTTTGTCATTATCTTTCGACGCACCTTCTGAATAACTGGAGGTGAAATTGTGAAAACGTAAAGAGGTTTGTGTTCCGAAATTTCCCATTCAAAAAACACTCTCTCATATTTTACAAAAGTATCATAGTCTGAGAGAATCAAAGAGGTATTTGAGGTCATGTTTCCAATAAATTCGCCAAATTATGGGTGAGTTTTATCTATCTATGTTCCAGTTCAGTCTCCAGCTAGAGTGCACGTGGGCATCCATGCAAAGTTGAAAGACAAAAAAACTCGGGAAGAAACCTTTATATGAGTTTGTTTTACTCTAGTTATCAACATGAGCTCTTGTTGCACTAATATAACTTTTGTTTAAGTCTAGTGAGAGGCATTGTTACCACTTGTAATAAGCTGATGTATTTTGATAAAAATAATGCTTTCGAGGTCGAATTAAGGAGAATATTATGAACTAATGGTTCGAATAAGATTCACTCAAGTTAAACAATGATTATAATTTGTGATTAAGGAGTGGTAGTTAAGTTGATTGATATGGTCTAGTTGTAATGTGAAGTTTAAATTTTGAGTTAGATCCTAGAAAGGTGGTCAAACCTTTTAGGAAAAAAAGATAAATAGATCAGTTTTTGTATGGTTTAGGGGGGAGTTTTTGGTGGAAAATAGAAGTATCAGAAGGGTTAGACCTAGTTACAATATTGTACATTTATCTACCTAATGAATATATGTTGATGACATATGTTTTTCTTACTCAAATGTGTATGTGTTTAATATAATATTGAATGAAAATTTTGTGATGTGTACAAAGTACATTTCCTTATTCTTTCAGCCATTGTTTTAATTTATCTTTTCGTTGATTATGCAACTAGTTATACAACTATTGTTTAGTGAAAATATCAACTAATTGACAACCTATTGGATGATGTGCATCTAGATTTTTTTTAAGTCTTAAGATGTTATTTTAAGCCTTTATTCCCATATAGCAAGCAATTCATTGCATTGTTAGCTATTCTCTCTAGTCTTTGTATTTCATATCCCCAAATGTCCATTAATATAAATACCATTAGAAAAGGGTATTTTACCTTCATACTATGTGGCATGTCCAACAAGATTATCATATTTGAAAACCCATCCTTCAGTTGACCAACAAAATCAAATTATCAAAAAACCAACCATTCCAAACTTGAGGTGTCCTAGCTATTCCCTTTACCAGTCAGGTGTATATTTTAGGACCAATAGTCTGTATGAAATCTGTAAAGAATAACTTGTTATAAATGATCATCCACATAATTAGAGTGATCGTTTTTGGGGAAACTTCAAAAATCCAGAGTGAAATTGTGAGAGTGATGCCACAGAAGAAAATTAGGTTGATTGTTGAAGACCAAAGTGTTTTCTTTACCTCTCTTTCCCGTCATTGCTTCAATTCCAGTGAGCATCCATAGCCCTGATGAAGATACCTTGGTATCATACAAGAATGGCCTTGCTGCCAAAGAGCGTCCATAGCCCCGACGGGTTTACTTGTACTTCCCATGATTTTCAATAGCGTTTTCAACTTCCTTATGATTATTCTTTTGAATCCACCTTTTAGATATAGAATTTAGATATTGAAAATGAAATATAGGTGATGATAAATAGGAATCGGGGTGATACGAAAGTCATTTTGATATGCTAGCCTCAGTCAACAAATTTTCTTAGTGGGTTTGAAAACACGAAGCACCGATACATTTTAAAATTGGGGAATAATGGGAAGAGACACTAGATTTAAGTGGAAGATAACGAATTCAATACATTTCAGGAAAATTGAAAGGAACATCATTGAGACTTGAGAGTGGTCACATAAGAGTGAATAATGGATGAAAATTGTCGAAAGGTAGAAAATTTAAATGTCATAAGGTTTTATTTTGGTACAGATGAACAAGTTACTCTTTTCTATGTTACCATTTGTTGACGGGGATAAACCTATGTCTCTGATGCAAAAGAACGACTTGTCCAAATTAGAAGACAATGGCAGGGGGGTTATTTAAACTAGAAAACTGAAGAAAAAGGAAGAAATAAACTCAAATAATGGTCATATTATTGAAAAGAAAAACTAAAAACTAAAAATACAATTGAAAAACTACTATGTACAGGGCTACATCACCATAGGTTATCAAGAGAAGTATTTATTCGGTATTTGGCCATTTATAGGGAATTCCTCCCCATCTCCCTATAATGTTTTGAGCCTAAAACTCCTAGGGCCTATTTTATGGTAGATCGGATAGGGTCCTAGCCATAGTTTATGGAATTTGGAACGTTTTCCTGTAATTTCATTAGCTTTGTCCCACTTGAGAACAAGATCTCCTTCTTGGAAATATTTATTTCCTACATTTGATTTATCGAACCACCTTTTAACCATTTCTTGGTGTTGAGTCAAGTTCAACTTAGATTTTTACCTTTCTTCTTCAAGTTTTAACAACATGTTTAACCTTTCTTGCATTAGCGGACAGTATTCATCTTGGACGGATTGGGCCAATTGTAAAGTAGGTAGGAAAGTATGGGTTGGAACCATGGCTTCTTGTCAGTAAACCAGGAAAAAGGGGGAGTTGTCAATGGATGACTTGGGAGTTACTCTATCATCCCAAAGAGCATTTTGAAGAGAAAGATTCCAATTTATTTGATTATCGTTGACGGTCTTCTTGAGGATTTTAATGAGTTTCTTATTAGTGGATTCTGCTAGACCATTTCCTTATGGATAGTAATTCCCTGAGTACTTAACCTTGATGTTTTTTTCGAGGGTGAATTCAATTAGATTAAGAGAAAAAAAAAATACTTGGAATTATCAAAAACTAAAAACTCTCAAATTCCAACCCTGGAAATGATGTGTGATTCAAGGAACGGAATCACCTGATTTTCGTTGATGGTTTTCAAAGGGATTGCTTCACTCCATCTATGGAAATAATCAATGGTTGTTAATATTTATTTATGCAACTGCGATGAGTTTGGATTGATCTCCTTGATAATGTCAATCCCCCACTGTTGGAAGGTGTGTTTGATGATGATAGGTTGTAATGGGAAATAAACTTTATTTTCTCTTCCAATTGAGGTTTGGCACCCTTGTCATTTCCTATCATATCCATGAGAATATTTAAATAAGGAAGTCTAGTAGTACCCTTCTCCGAGGATTATTTTGTATAGTATTATTCCCACTGTAATGTCCTCTTGTGGGTCCACCATGGAGCTCAAACATGGCTTTCTTGGCATCCCTTTTCTCCATGAACCTAAGGAAAACACTATCATACTTTTTTCTGCATAGAATCCCCTGTATCATCTAATATTGGGTGGATTTGAGCCCTAGATACCTTTTCTTCTTAGGGATCAAATAGTGTGGAGCCTATCCATGAGTCAGGTAATATTTCATTTCATAGAACCATGTATCTGAACCAACTGAGATGTAGCATACTTATTTTTCAAATATCTCAGAATCTTGATAGAAAGCATCTTCATGAGATTCAACACAAGGGAATTATGCAACTAATTTGCATAGCCCTTGTCCTTTAATGATCTTTGCACATTTTATCTCTAGGTCATATTATTGTAGAGATATAATACAATTTTCTCTCTTTTCTACTAGATCCTTTTGTACTAGGAGGTTCCTAACAACTGGGTAAGGAACAATAACCTTAGTTTTAGATTTGAGTAATAATGGAAAAAATTGTTTGACAACTTTGAACACCTCATATGCATGTTTATCAACTTCAATATAATTCAACTCAGCTCCTTGTAGGACTGAACTCATAAAATCCACAAGAAACTCATCTCCTTTTGAGTTTTTATGTGTTAAGACTGCCGCAAATGAAGTATGGGAGGAAAATGTGTAGAGGATGAAATATCGATCAAAATATGGACTCAAAAGTGTTGATGTTTGATTAATATCTTCTTTTATTTTCTCGAAATCCTCCTTTTCTTTACATCCCCAACTAAATTGAACATTCTTATTTATCATATAATGTAGGGGTTTACTGTCTTGGCAAAAATGGGTATGAATCGTCGAATGAAACTTATATTTCTAAGGAATGACCACATAGATGTTTTGTTGTGAGGGGGAGGAATATTAGTGATCGCTTCTATCCTGTCGGTTTCAATATTCATACCATGTTTGGAGACAATGAAACCAATAATTTTTCCTTCATTTACGGAAAAAATGGATTTCTTGGGGTTCAGAGATATCCCTTATCTCCTGCATCGATTAAATACCTTCTTCAAGTGAGATACATGGTCCTCTTTATTATTCGAGAAAATGGTCACATCATCTAGGTACACTACCACATATTCTCCCAGGAGACCTATAAAGGCAATCTCCATGGCTCGTTAAAAAGTGGCTCCAACATTTTTCAGTCTGAAAGGCATATTTTTGTAGGTGTATGTTCCCCATTTGGTTATGAAAATTGTCCTAAGTTGGTATTCATGAGATACTAGGACTTTATTATATCCCGAGAATCCATCTAGCAGGGAGATCGTTTTCGCTCTAGACACACATTGTAGAATTTGTTCCATGGGAGTCACATGGTCATTATATTTTTCTGAGGCTCTATTTACATTTATAAAATCAACATAGAGACTGATATGCCCATTATTTTTCCTTATCGACACTAATTTTTATATCCACTATGTATTCCTTACTAGAACAATGATTTTGACTGCCAACAATTTATTTAGCACTGCTTTAACTTGAGTTTCAAGACTAGGGTGCATTTTCCTCAACCTTTGTTGGAGAGGCTTGGTTTGAGCTTTCATGGAAATGACATGCTACATAATATTTGTATCATATTTCTTGAGGTCCTCATACATCTAGGAGAATATATCCTTATATTATTTAAATAACTTGATGTATGCCTTCCTTTCTTCAAGATAACATTTTTTTCCTAGGTTGATGTTCTGAGGAGAAAACTCTAATACCAATTTTACTTTTTCAAATTGTAGGTATGAGCTGTTGGTCTTGCAGTTCGTGACCTTCTTGAATTTTTCTTGAAGGTCTTAGAGTTTTTCTAGCCTGACCACACTCCTAGGAATATTTTTGGACGAGCCTATTGCGTTTGTTGTTTCATCATTATCATTATTATCAGTATTCATCAGCATGTCACGTTGGCCTTCATCTATGATAGAATCCATGAAGGTATCTTTGAGGTGTAGAAAATTGGTGAGTTGATGGTCATCGTCAAAGACCCTCCAACTTACGATATTGTTTGGAATTGATGGCCTGTACAAAAATTCAATAGAGAAGGAGTTAGGCATCAATCTATCTGAGGCTATTAATCTAGATGCCACATTTTCCAGCAAATCAATGTCATAATTTAACGACCGGGGAACAATGTTAATATTGAAAGTAGTGAAAGATTTAATTAGGTCTCAGACCTCGGACTGATAAGTTTTTAGGTGACTTGAAAGACAATGAATAGTGTTTCATACCAGTCTGACGATGATTTCAAAATCACCAAATACCTTGATTTTTTATGCTTTCAAGTTAGTTTCCTTTCTAAGTCCTTGTACAAGGGCCTCCCATTCGACGGTATTGTTGGTGCAAGGAAATTCCAGTCTGAATGCAATTAACATTTTAGTACCTTTTGGGTCATTTAGTATGCAATTTTCTCCTATGCCTTCCAAATATTTTGATCCATCGAAAAATAAAATCCACATATCAGGATCACCTTTTTTTATTTCAACTGGTATTTTTGAATTTTCATATTTTTTGGTTTTATAGAGGTTAATGGAGCTAGTGCATTTTTCTGACTTATCTCTAGAAACTATATTAGTTTGTACATCTAGGGGATTATTAGTTTGATCAACTATATTGATACTGGACTCAATAATCTGGGTGCAATGAAGGACTTGGGATTTTTCATCAGATTCCACGAGTGTTGATGGTTCAACTTTGAAGTTCCCAAAAAATGTATCAAATGAACAATTCCCAAGAATGGAATGATTGAACATCACTGGTTCATTCAGATCATTCAAATCAGTAACAAAAAGTTTCATGTACCTTTCTCTGTCAATCCTGATTTGGTTCATTTTATCGTTGAAAGGGAGCCATAAATGGGACCATTCGGTAGAAAAGTAGCCATTTAACATGGCTGACCAATATCGACTTAAGAGCATTCCATAGTTATCAGGAATGTCCACTACTTTTATATCTATGGTTTGATGAAATTTTGGGTTAACAAACATTCCGATAAAAACCTTTTTCAATTCTCTGAACACCTTAACTTTAGTTCTATCTAATTGGATGATCTAAATGTTAAATGGTTCAAGTTTGATGTTAATATTCTCACATACTTTAAGGGGCATGACATTAGAAAAATCTCCTGAGTCCACCATGAAATTATGAACATTCATATTGAAGACTTTGAAAGTGATGAGAAAAGGGGGGGTGTTGGAGATGGATATTTGACCTATTAAGGATGCATTAGTCGCAACCTGAATTTTGGATGGATTGCCGTTGTCAGGTGAATTTACCTTTGTGATTACCTTTTTGATTCCTGAAATCTAGGAGAAGTTTTACCTTGCAACGTCCTGATGAAATTTTCTTGGATTTGTGGAATCTTCATGAGTTCAAAAAAATAAATGTTGTATTTTGTTTTCTTTAGATATTCTAAAAATTCATATTCCAATTCAGCCAAGGGTGTAGGCAAAGTATTTTGTTTTGTTGTTTGGTCTATTGTTTTAGGATTGGAGGAGATATTATTAGATGAATTAGGGGTAGTATTGGTCGAAAGAGAATTTTGTTTGGGAGTAGTGGTAGTGGGAGAAATGGGATTAGGGGTACCGGGGGTGTTATTGGGAATATTCGTACTGACACTCCTACTGGTTACATTTTTTTCTGAGATGTGTACTTCTTCAGCTTCTTCTTCATCTTCTCCAAAAGATATGTCCAAAAAATAATTGAACTGTTCTTCAACTGGCTCATCATATTCTTGGGGTTGTTCGTGATTTTCTTGACCTCCATCTCCCTCATCAGTGGTTTTAGTCTTATTATATGTTACCCAAGTTTGAAGGTTCCGAAAAATATCTTCCATATTGATACCTTCCTTCTGAGAGGGAGTGGCTTTACTGGTTGGAGGAGTGTCATTATATTTCATGGGTGGGAAATTAAAAAACCTTTTTTGATTGGAATAACCCTCTCCATTACCCATTTTTATGTCTACCAAGTCATTGGACAACTTTTTCATGATTCTTTGAAGAGATTCCATATCCATCGAATAAGAGGGATTTTTATCTTCACTAGATTTAGATGTAGATATTTTACTTGTACCTTTATCTTTAGACAGTTCTAAGTTTGAACTAACATTTAAACTTAATAGATTTTTCTCAAATTTAAAGGCTTCCTAAAAATCTTCTTCTAGAGTATATTTTTCAAAAACATTTACATACATGGCCATAGACATGGGTAAACTAGAGGTGTAAAATTCAATAGTGATGTCTTCAACAGGTTTTGAGGCCCGTGGGATTCATTTTAACAAAGTGAGGAGCAATTGATTGTAATCAGTAAATAATTCTTTTGAATCCATATTTACCCTTGATAGTTTGAGAACCCAAGTGGCTGGTGTTTTCTTTTCCCCAAATTTTCAGAGGAAAGAGTTTTCAAAAGTTCTCCAATTCAGAATAGAGGCTTCTTCCAAAGAGAAATTCCACGTTGATGATTTTTATTCAAAGGTAAGGGGAACCAGAAAGTAGACTAAATATTAGTTATGAATGCTTTGTAGCCTAATAGACAACATGCATTTACTAACATGGTTCTCGGCTGAATCGTTTTTGTCGGGATCAAATTTAGGCAGGAATTTCTCAGGGTGTCTAGGCATGTCATGCTGAATTCCTGGTACAAAACCTACATCAGAAAACAACCAAGGCTAGTAGGGGGGAGGATTATGGTTCTAATTTTCTCCAGCCATGTTTAGAGGTTGATATACAATGATATTATGGGGGTTATATTCAAATTCACTCTCAAATCCACCCCCTTCTTCTAACTTGTTTCTGGGGGTGTGAGGGGGAGACTCGAGAGGTGAGGGTGGTCTACCTCCTGCTCCACCAGTGAGTATATGATACTCACTATTAAATTTCAAAGACTCAAGGAAATCATATGTACCTTCAAGAACATGATATTCAGGAGTTCCAACCGAACGATTCTTGATAGGAGTAAGGGTCAATGAAATATGGATCTGTATGAAATACGGGTCAAGGTATTCTTGATTTTTAGGCAGAGAGTAATATAAGTGCAATTGTTCGATATGGGTACTATTTTTTCTAGTTAGTGCACGATTAGTTCGTTCGGTCAAGCGTTGGACTATAGATTCAATCTATAAGAGAGTTAGGATATGAGGTTGAGAAGAAGAGAAACATGTTTTGGGATGAGAGGGAACACGGTGAGTGTTGATATGAGATGGAGTATTCACCATATATTATGAAGAGAATACATTATGTTCAGAATAAATTTGATACGAATCAGTCGTGGAATAAAATCTTACTTGTGGGGAAGAACATGAATAATTCAAATTTCCATTTGTAGACATTCAGTTCTATGGCCCTCCTTCTAGCACCATTTTCGTTGATGGGCCAAAATGACACGTTCAATCAGTTGAGGGAAAACGCCTGATGGCAGGGCCCAATTAGACCCACTCTTGTTTGGAGTAGCTCCTCCGACAATATTTTGGCATGGTTAAAAACTAACTAAAATACTAACTACACTATGAACCTAAAATATGAATCTGAGAACCAAGGTTCTGAGATGAATTAAAAAATAAGATAAAAGAAGTAAACACAACTAACCAACATTTTAACTAATAAGTACATGAATATTATTCTAAGATGCAATTTCTAAACTAATACTATATAAATTAACCTATCCTGATCAGGAGGAAACTAACAAAATAAATGATTACAATGAATAATGCACATAACTTGAGTAGAATAAATTCGTGACACAAGTTATACATGAATTTGATAGCATAATCTATTAGAACCAAAATATTGATAAACTTAACAACATCATACTAATTTTGTACTCATCTTTGAAAAACTACGTTAATTGCAAACTACAAACATTAATATAGAAATAACATCAATTGACATTCGCAGACTACACAGAAAGATGCATAAACATAATAATCTCACTCAAACATATCAATACCATAATATTCAAATTTAGAATGTCTCTTCAATTCAAATTAACTTGCAGAAAAAGATATTGTCTTGCTAGCTTCCAACACCAAAAGCCCCTTCAAATGGGCAGGGCTCCCTTTATATAGTGAGGGGTGAATCTTTACAATCGTTTTTCTTGGTAATCACAGAAATTTGATATGTTTCACAAAAAGGACTCTTCATTTTCTAGAAAAGATTACAATATTAGAAGAAAACAACATCTGAGAGAAATGAGGAATTTTGTAATCATGACGTGGTTTGCTCCTGTTGTTGGTCTTGGTATTCCTTCCAAGTGGAGTAGTCATTTAAAATTCTCTCGATCTTTCTTGATTGCAATCTCTCTAATACTGATTCTCCATTACATACTTTCGCGGACACTTCTTGATATAACTACTTTGTCATGGTTTTTACAAAGGATTGAATCTTATGGGTGAGCCAGGTAGGAAACAACATATTTTATTAAATTGATTTTTCATCAAATAGAATCAAATCCAGAATGCTTGTCTGATTGGTCTTCTTTAGATATTCCACCTCAACTGCCTTGGTGCTGAAAAAATTCATTTTATCTATAGAATGCAATGGTTGTGCCCCAACCTCTATAATGCGATCATTAACATCTTTCCATAGTTGTGCACATGTGTGAGCAACCACCTCTTGGGTGGAACGAACACACATGAATAGAGGTTTGTTGATGTAAAAAAACATTCGATTCCTGATTCTTTATATTTTCAAGTAAACTGGCAGGGAGGTAGGTGGAGGTTGAAGCCTGCCTTACCAATTTACCATTTCCTCAAAATATTCACTAGCATCCTGATATCTTCCTTGAGTGTCAATCATATTATTTTGCAGATTAAGTTGTTCTTGTCGCTCTACATGTACGTTGATAAATAGACTATGGAGTTCATTCTTTTCCTTTTCTAGATCTTCAATGATGACCAGTGATTGTGCTTCGATGGACTCCATGGTACATGTCAATGCTCTAGTCTTTTCTAGAGAGGAATTAAGTTTATGTCTTTCGATTTCCAACTCATTCTTGTGGGTGTCTCATAGGATTTTCATCCTCTTTTCAAACTCTTCATTAAACTCATCTCTTTATTACTGTAGGGAAAAATTGATCTTACCTCAGTTTAGACTTTCAATTGTGTTGACATCTTCCTGGACATCTATAGCAAGTTTGTCTTTTAATTCTTTCAAACTTATTTCCATCTCTATTACTTGGGTCCTAGCAATGTTCAAGGCATTAATTACCTCCAGAACAAAGAAGGCATTTAATATTGTGAAGGCATTGATCGTTGAAGCCACTTGAATCGTGTTATCTTCAGGATCAGAGCCGACCATCCATTCCAAAATCCTTCTTGCATGTGACTTAGACTTGGAGTATTCTCCTCTTTTTATTTTTGTTGATCTCTTCTCGATGCTTCTAGTTATGTTGTTGAAATAGTAATCTCCAATGGCGACTACATATCCTTCAAAATTGAGAGATTGAGAAGAGAGCGAGGAATCCCCTGGTATGGATATTATGGGGCTATAATTCGAAGGAGGTATATTCACAATTCCTAGGTTTGGTGTCGACGGAGTGCTTGGGGTCTGGTTTAAATTCTTCTTTAAAATATCATCAATTTTCCTCTTTGATTCAACTTCATCATCCAATCGCTTCACCTCTGCCTCTTAAGCCAATTTCCTAGATTGTTCTTCATTAGCTAGCCTCTTGGCTTCCTCGTCCTCTACCATATTTTTAGCTTCTTATTATTTCTTCATCTGCAGAGCTTTCTAATTTGTTGTGCATTCATGTTTTAGTCTGATATTTTCCTCATTATGCCTCCTTTGATAATCTTGCTCTTCTTGGAGAATTTTTTTCTCGATCTTCTTTTCTTTTTGCCTCTTCTCTTATTCTTTAGCATTGTCGGTATATTTCTCTTACTGACACAACTTATGGAATTGAGCTAAAGTTTCCATATTTAATTCTTCTTGTTCGAGATCAAGTTCTCACTTTGTCGCGTCATGGGGTAATTGGTGCAAGAATTCATCGTACAAGAGTACTCCTTTAAATTTATCCTCTTCAAAATCAATGACGTGAATATCTGAATGAGTGAGGCTGATATTGCAGACATCACTTATAGACATCTCATGATTATCATGGCCTCTAGGCTCACCCAAGCACAAGATTAACTCATGTAAGGTCTCAGCCTCCTTCCTTGTGTATTGAGCATTGGAGATGGAATAACTTCCAATGTGGACAGGGAAGATTGGCCGCAGTATTTTATTGTTGGTTTGGAATAGTGTGGTGATGCAAGACCCCATCATTTGGTATGTTATTTCCCTCATTAGTAGTTGGTCTTGGACGAAATATGGAAATATATGTGGGACCCCTGTGGTCTCGTAAACCATGATGAATGAATAGTACTTGTAGAAAAACCAATCATCCACCCCTTTCATCCCATTTCTAGCCTCAAAGGATATCTTGTTACTGGGGAAACTTAAAAGGAGGAAGTGCAGAGGGGCAAGGAATAAATTGCAAATATCATAAAAACATTGTTTGAAATTTAGGCTCCGTAATTGGGAGCAATAAACATGAATGGGGGGATGACTTCGGTCCCAATTCCATCCAAGTTTGGGAAAATGTACCAAGGAACAAATGGAATCTATCATATAAGAAGACATATAAAAGCATGGCTTCTTCATACCTGAGAGATTATTTGCGTGAAAACATATGTTAAAGGCTATTATCTCTACCCAATTGAAGATATATCTCGTTCTAATGACAATGTGTGCCAAAGGTAACTAGTCAATTTGGAAGTGAATACTTTTTTCATCCTTGTATAAATGGGAGAGCATGGCCACCAACAGGTTGTAAGGAGTTTCAAGACTATGGGTGGGGACCAATTTCTAACCTTTCTTAAGGGTTTCATCCTTGTCCACCCACCAGTGTTTCATTTGTTTTTTCGGTCCTTTGTTGGCCTGGGAAAATCCTTTTAGGAAATGTTCATTCAATGAGAAAGTAGGAGAGAGAAGGTGATATCTAGCACTAATATCCTCTATTCTGAGAGAATTTACTCATGCCCCTTGCTTGACCATGATGTTCATCATGGAAGTGTCCCTTTCTTGTGCTGCCTTGTTTTATGGGAATAGTTGTGTCCTGCAAGATACCCGATGAATACAACTTTTTAGGATATTCTGGTACCCCTCTAAAACTTCATCGTCTTGAGGAAACTCTACAACGTTGAATATTCTATAGATCTCTTCAAATCCGAGGCAGTGGTCCTCGCCAGTATGAGGAATTGTTTCAGTCACCAGAATTTTGACCAGATGAGATGATAATTCAAGTCCTGCAACACCCTAGAAGTATACCAAAATTCTAGATCTTTTGAGGTTCTATATCTCCATGAAGAATGACCAAATTAGCCTAGAATAACATGTTAAAAGGAATATCAACTTATCTTAAGTATAACGAATTAGATCTAATAATGAAAAAATGGGTTAAGCGATGGAAAAAAAAGGTTACTGGTAAACAAACAGTTGCATTAACAAAGAAGGAAATATTAGTAAGTGAGGGAGTCTTGACAAAAATCAAACTTTGCGGACTGAGTTTTGAAAAGTTGCAGTGCAAGCTTTGTTCTGAAATGGTGTTTTTTTATAACTCGTAATGCACATCCAATTAGCACGAGTATGCCACAACTCAAGTGTGTATGGGGATCTTTCCAAATCCGATCTTAACTCTTCCCATTAATGCATGTCATTTTCATAATAAAATTTTATTAAGTAGCATAGGTGCATTTATTAAAACATCGGGGGAAGTGCTAAACCAAATATTTGAATAAGACCATTATCGGGGTCGATCTTTCGGAGTATGAAAGATCATGGTTTTTTCAAACTCCGAAGGGAAAGGTATTGAAGGTATATTCCCTTACATGTGGACCAATGGTTAGGCCTGGTGCATTAATCAGTGAATAGTGATGTGGAAAGAGGTGGGACCCATCGAGGTGACTCAACATGAGGGCATAACTAAAACTCTAGGGGAAGGTATCGATAGTATATTCATTTTATTTTATAAAGGAGCACTAAACTATGTTCTTTACAGGATTTTGAGACTTCTCTATCGGGGGTTTAAAGGATATGAAAAGTTTTAGCTCCGACGACAACGATATCAAATAATATCCTTTCATCCTAGGAGAAAGTGTAGGACACACAAGAGAAGGGTCAAGAGGCCACCATTGTTTTCTTTTCAGAATGATATAAGATGATGCTTAAAAATGATCTTGACGAGGATGATATCGATAGTAATATTAATTCGATGCCTTAGAAACACTTTTATGTCTCGAAAGAAAAAAAAAATTATTGGACAATCAATAAAATAGGTAGTCAACATTCCAATATCGAGATTCCACTTAGGGGGGTGGTCGTTTGACAGGCCGTCACAAAATTTGGGGTTCTGTGAGATAAAACAGAGTAAGAGTCGGAGTGACCAAAGTGCAAAGATCAAAGACTAAAATAACACATTAAAAAAGGACTCTGACAAACGCGATCTCGAAACAGATTTGAGTTGATATTAGGTTTCCTTAGAGAAGGATTTAGGTCTTGTAGGGTTAAAGATAGTTGCGAAAGAAAAGGAGAAAAATATTTTTGGGGCCCCATAAAATTTAGAAAAATGGAGGTGTTTTTGTGAAATGACCCACAACATCAGGGTACATCTTATGTTCATTTCATGGATGGTGTGTTATTTTCTTATCTTCTTTCATTTTAATTTCAATATTTTATGTACTAAACTAGTGATATTAAATCTAAAATCTAAAGTAAAACATTTAGTACTAACATAAAACATAAAGAAAGATTTAACCAAATTATCAACTACAACATTAAAGAACCAATACAAACATAGTTAGATTTAAACAAAAAAACTATGAATAAATGAATTATGCTTGCATAAATATCAAGCCTATAACATTGTGTAAACTTGGGTAACATTTTCATTTTCCTAATCATACCTTTTTATCCCTAATAAAAAAAACTTTCCCTTTCATCCTTGAGATATCCATGTATGGAATTCCCCATTTAATAAACAATTCTAAAGATAAAAAGAGGAATAATTGCATCTCAAGAACATGAATGGGGTTTCTTTAGATCACCATAGAAACTACCACCACAAACTTGGTTTATGTGCCTTAATGATGGTGTAATCCAATTATAACCTTAAACTCCAAACAACAATCATTTTGTTTTCAATATCAATAATTTATTTTGGATGGCATAAAAAAATAACTTCAAAAAATTATTTAAAATAGAAGAAATAAAAATTAATCTTTCAACTCAATAATACTTTTCATAACAAAATATAGCCTAATGTATTGTTTGTAAAATAAATCCCATATAAATCCTTTTACATGAAATTCCTATTGGAATAATGATAGATAGTTAATTCTTTTCATTCACACTCTCTCCATTTTGATATTCTCCAATCTTCTTTTTAGTTTGATATATATGACATGTTTTAGTTTTTAGATATAAATTGAGTAAATATATTTTTAATAATATTAAAGAAGTGCATCCTAAAACAAATGCAATAGTTCTACATACTAATAATTACTCTAATCTACTTATCCTAAAATCAACATATTTTGGATTTTAATTTATTTATACATTTTCTTTGTTATATATGTTTCGATTTTTTTACCATGTTATATGT
>ML786559.1:382753-401308 GCA_009831015.1 Picea engelmannii | reverse complement strand
CCAAATGTTGATTTCCCTGCTTTTGTCATTATCTTTCAGCGTGCCTTCTGAAAAACTAGAGGTGAATTTGTGAAAAATGAAAGAGGTTTTTGTTTACAGCATGCTCATTCAAAAAAATCTCTCTCATATTTTACACATATATCATGGTTGGGAAAAATCAAGGACACCTTTGAGGCCATTTTTTGAGAAATTTGCCAAATGTTGATTTCCCTCTTTTTGTCATTATCTTTCGACGCACCTTCTGAATAACTGGAGGTGAAATTGTGAAAACGTAAAGAGGTTTGTGTTCCGAAATTTCCCATTCAAAAAACACTCTCTCATATTTTACAAAAGTATCATAGTCTGAGAGAATCAAAGAGGTATTTGAGGTCATGTTTCCAATAAATTCGCCAAATTATGGGTGAGTTTTATCTATCTATGTTCCAGTTCAGTCTCCAGCTAGAGTGCACGTGGGCATCCATGCAAAGTTGAAAGACAAAAAAACTCGGGAAGAAACCTTTATATGAGTTTGTTTTACTCTAGTTATCAACATGAGCTCTTGTTGCACTAATATAACTTTTGTTTAAGTCTAGTGAGAGGCATTGTTACCACTTGTAATAAGCTGATGTATTTTGATAAAAATAATGCTTTCGAGGTCGAATTAAGGAGAATATTATGAACTAATGGTTCGAATAAGATTCACTCAAGTTAAACAATGATTATAATTTGTGATTAAGGAGTGGTAGTTAAGTTGATTGATATGGTCTAGTTGTAATGTGAAGTTTAAATTTTGAGTTAGATCCTAGAAAGGTGGTCAAACCTTTTAGGAAAAAAAGATAAATAGATCAGTTTTTGTATGGTTTAGGGGGGAGTTTTTGGTGGAAAATAGAAGTATCAGAAGGGTTAGACCTAGTTACAATATTGTACATTTATCTACCTAATGAATATATGTTGATGACATATGTTTTTCTTACTCAAATGTGTATGTGTTTAATATAATATTGAATGAAAATTTTGTGATGTGTACAAAGTACATTTCCTTATTCTTTCAGCCATTGTTTTAATTTATCTTTTCGTTGATTATGCAACTAGTTATACAACTATTGTTTAGTGAAAATATCAACTAATTGACAACCTATTGGATGATGTGCATCTAGATTTTTTTTAAGTCTTAAGATGTTATTTTAAGCCTTTATTCCCATATAGCAAGCAATTCATTGCATTGTTAGCTATTCTCTCTAGTCTTTGTATTTCATATCCCCAAATGTCCATTAATATAAATACCATTAGAAAAGGGTATTTTACCTTCATACTATGTGGCATGTCCAACAAGATTATCATATTTGAAAACCCATCCTTCAGTTGACCAACAAAATCAAATTATCAAAAAACCAACCATTCCAAACTTGAGGTGTCCTAGCTATTCCCTTTACCAGTCAGGTGTATATTTTAGGACCAATAGTCTGTATGAAATCTGTAAAGAATAACTTGTTATAAATGATCATCCACATAATTAGAGTGATCGTTTTTGGGGAAACTTCAAAAATCCAGAGTGAAATTGTGAGAGTGATGCCACAGAAGAAAATTAGGTTGATTGTTGAAGACCAAAGTGTTTTCTTTACCTCTCTTTCCCGTCATTGCTTCAATTCCAGTGAGCATCCATAGCCCTGATGAAGATACCTTGGTATCATACAAGAATGGCCTTGCTGCCAAAGAGCGTCCATAGCCCCGACGGGTTTACTTGTACTTCCCATGATTTTCAATAGCGTTTTCAACTTCCTTATGATTATTCTTTTGAATCCACCTTTTAGATATAGAATTTAGATATTGAAAATGAAATATAGGTGATGATAAATAGGAATCGGGGTGATACGAAAGTCATTTTGATATGCTAGCCTCAGTCAACAAATTTTCTTAGTGGGTTTGAAAACACGAAGCACCGATACATTTTAAAATTGGGGAATAATGGGAAGAGACACTAGATTTAAGTGGAAGATAACGAATTCAATACATTTCAGGAAAATTGAAAGGAACATCATTGAGACTTGAGAGTGGTCACATAAGAGTGAATAATGGATGAAAATTGTCGAAAGGTAGAAAATTTAAATGTCATAAGGTTTTATTTTGGTACAGATGAACAAGTTACTCTTTTCTATGTTACCATTTGTTGACGGGGATAAACCTATGTCTCTGATGCAAAAGAACGACTTGTCCAAATTAGAAGACAATGGCAGGGGGGTTATTTAAACTAGAAAACTGAAGAAAAAGGAAGAAATAAACTCAAATAATGGTCATATTATTGAAAAGAAAAACTAAAAACTAAAAATACAATTGAAAAACTACTATGTACAGGGCTACATCACCATAGGTTATCAAGAGAAGTATTTATTCGGTATTTGGCCATTTATAGGGAATTCCTCCCCATCTCCCTATAATGTTTTGAGCCTAAAACTCCTAGGGCCTATTTTATGGTAGATCGGATAGGGTCCTAGCCATAGTTTATGGAATTTGGAACGTTTTCCTGTAATTTCATTAGCTTTGTCCCACTTGAGAACAAGATCTCCTTCTTGGAAATATTTATTTCCTACATTTGATTTATCGAACCACCTTTTAACCATTTCTTGGTGTTGAGTCAAGTTCAACTTAGATTTTTACCTTTCTTCTTCAAGTTTTAACAACATGTTTAACCTTTCTTGCATTAGCGGACAGTATTCATCTTGGACGGATTGGGCCAATTGTAAAGTAGGTAGGAAAGTATGGGTTGGAACCATGGCTTCTTGTCAGTAAACCAGGAAAAAGGGGGAGTTGTCAATGGATGACTTGGGAGTTACTCTATCATCCCAAAGAGCATTTTGAAGAGAAAGATTCCAATTTATTTGATTATCGTTGACGGTCTTCTTGAGGATTTTAATGAGTTTCTTATTAGTGGATTCTGCTAGACCATTTCCTTATGGATAGTAATTCCCTGAGTACTTAACCTTGATGTTTTTTTCGAGGGTGAATTCAATTAGATTAAGAGAAAAAAAAAATACTTGGAATTATCAAAAACTAAAAACTCTCAAATTCCAACCCTGGAAATGATGTGTGATTCAAGGAACGGAATCACCTGATTTTCGTTGATGGTTTTCAAAGGGATTGCTTCACTCCATCTATGGAAATAATCAATGGTTGTTAATATTTATTTATGCAACTGCGATGAGTTTGGATTGATCTCCTTGATAATGTCAATCCCCCACTGTTGGAAGGTGTGTTTGATGATGATAGGTTGTAATGGGAAATAAACTTTATTTTCTCTTCCAATTGAGGTTTGGCACCCTTGTCATTTCCTATCATATCCATGAGAATATTTAAATAAGGAAGTCTAGTAGTACCCTTCTCCGAGGATTATTTTGTATAGTATTATTCCCACTGTAATGTCCTCTTGTGGGTCCACCATGGAGCTCAAACATGGCTTTCTTGGCATCCCTTTTCTCCATGAACCTAAGGAAAACACTATCATACTTTTTTCTGCATAGAATCCCCTGTATCATCTAATATTGGGTGGATTTGAGCCCTAGATACCTTTTCTTCTTAGGGATCAAATAGTGTGGAGCCTATCCATGAGTCAGGTAATATTTCATTTCATAGAACCATGTATCTGAACCAACTGAGATGTAGCATACTTATTTTTCAAATATCTCAGAATCTTGATAGAAAGCATCTTCATGAGATTCAACACAAGGGAATTATGCAACTAATTTGCATAGCCCTTGTCCTTTAATGATCTTTGCACATTTTATCTCTAGGTCATATTATTGTAGAGATATAATACAATTTTCTCTCTTTTCTACTAGATCCTTTTGTACTAGGAGGTTCCTAACAACTGGGTAAGGAACAATAACCTTAGTTTTAGATTTGAGTAATAATGGAAAAAATTGTTTGACAACTTTGAACACCTCATATGCATGTTTATCAACTTCAATATAATTCAACTCAGCTCCTTGTAGGACTGAACTCATAAAATCCACAAGAAACTCATCTCCTTTTGAGTTTTTATGTGTTAAGACTGCCGCAAATGAAGTATGGGAGGAAAATGTGTAGAGGATGAAATATCGATCAAAATATGGACTCAAAAGTGTTGATGTTTGATTAATATCTTCTTTTATTTTCTCGAAATCCTCCTTTTCTTTACATCCCCAACTAAATTGAACATTCTTATTTATCATATAATGTAGGGGTTTACTGTCTTGGCAAAAATGGGTATGAATCGTCGAATGAAACTTATATTTCTAAGGAATGACCACATAGATGTTTTGTTGTGAGGGGGAGGAATATTAGTGATCGCTTCTATCCTGTCGGTTTCAATATTCATACCATGTTTGGAGACAATGAAACCAATAATTTTTCCTTCATTTACGGAAAAAATGGATTTCTTGGGGTTCAGAGATATCCCTTATCTCCTGCATCGATTAAATACCTTCTTCAAGTGAGATACATGGTCCTCTTTATTATTCGAGAAAATGGTCACATCATCTAGGTACACTACCACATATTCTCCCAGGAGACCTATAAAGGCAATCTCCATGGCTCGTTAAAAAGTGGCTCCAACATTTTTCAGTCTGAAAGGCATATTTTTGTAGGTGTATGTTCCCCATTTGGTTATGAAAATTGTCCTAAGTTGGTATTCATGAGATACTAGGACTTTATTATATCCCGAGAATCCATCTAGCAGGGAGATCGTTTTCGCTCTAGACACACATTGTAGAATTTGTTCCATGGGAGTCACATGGTCATTATATTTTTCTGAGGCTCTATTTACATTTATAAAATCAACATAGAGACTGATATGCCCATTATTTTTCCTTATCGACACTAATTTTTATATCCACTATGTATTCCTTACTAGAACAATGATTTTGACTGCCAACAATTTATTTAGCACTGCTTTAACTTGAGTTTCAAGACTAGGGTGCATTTTCCTCAACCTTTGTTGGAGAGGCTTGGTTTGAGCTTTCATGGAAATGACATGCTACATAATATTTGTATCATATTTCTTGAGGTCCTCATACATCTAGGAGAATATATCCTTATATTATTTAAATAACTTGATGTATGCCTTCCTTTCTTCAAGATAACATTTTTTTCCTAGGTTGATGTTCTGAGGAGAAAACTCTAATACCAATTTTACTTTTTCAAATTGTAGGTATGAGCTGTTGGTCTTGCAGTTCGTGACCTTCTTGAATTTTTCTTGAAGGTCTTAGAGTTTTTCTAGCCTGACCACACTCCTAGGAATATTTTTGGACGAGCCTATTGCGTTTGTTGTTTCATCATTATCATTATTATCAGTATTCATCAGCATGTCACGTTGGCCTTCATCTATGATAGAATCCATGAAGGTATCTTTGAGGTGTAGAAAATTGGTGAGTTGATGGTCATCGTCAAAGACCCTCCAACTTACGATATTGTTTGGAATTGATGGCCTGTACAAAAATTCAATAGAGAAGGAGTTAGGCATCAATCTATCTGAGGCTATTAATCTAGATGCCACATTTTCCAGCAAATCAATGTCATAATTTAACGACCGGGGAACAATGTTAATATTGAAAGTAGTGAAAGATTTAATTAGGTCTCAGACCTCGGACTGATAAGTTTTTAGGTGACTTGAAAGACAATGAATAGTGTTTCATACCAGTCTGACGATGATTTCAAAATCACCAAATACCTTGATTTTTTATGCTTTCAAGTTAGTTTCCTTTCTAAGTCCTTGTACAAGGGCCTCCCATTCGACGGTATTGTTGGTGCAAGGAAATTCCAGTCTGAATGCAATTAACATTTTAGTACCTTTTGGGTCATTTAGTATGCAATTTTCTCCTATGCCTTCCAAATATTTTGATCCATCGAAAAATAAAATCCACATATCAGGATCACCTTTTTTTATTTCAACTGGTATTTTTGAATTTTCATATTTTTTGGTTTTATAGAGGTTAATGGAGCTAGTGCATTTTTCTGACTTATCTCTAGAAACTATATTAGTTTGTACATCTAGGGGATTATTAGTTTGATCAACTATATTGATACTGGACTCAATAATCTGGGTGCAATGAAGGACTTGGGATTTTTCATCAGATTCCACGAGTGTTGATGGTTCAACTTTGAAGTTCCCAAAAAATGTATCAAATGAACAATTCCCAAGAATGGAATGATTGAACATCACTGGTTCATTCAGATCATTCAAATCAGTAACAAAAAGTTTCATGTACCTTTCTCTGTCAATCCTGATTTGGTTCATTTTATCGTTGAAAGGGAGCCATAAATGGGACCATTCGGTAGAAAAGTAGCCATTTAACATGGCTGACCAATATCGACTTAAGAGCATTCCATAGTTATCAGGAATGTCCACTACTTTTATATCTATGGTTTGATGAAATTTTGGGTTAACAAACATTCCGATAAAAACCTTTTTCAATTCTCTGAACACCTTAACTTTAGTTCTATCTAATTGGATGATCTAAATGTTAAATGGTTCAAGTTTGATGTTAATATTCTCACATACTTTAAGGGGCATGACATTAGAAAAATCTCCTGAGTCCACCATGAAATTATGAACATTCATATTGAAGACTTTGAAAGTGATGAGAAAAGGGGGGGTGTTGGAGATGGATATTTGACCTATTAAGGATGCATTAGTCGCAACCTGAATTTTGGATGGATTGCCGTTGTCAGGTGAATTTACCTTTGTGATTACCTTTTTGATTCCTGAAATCTAGGAGAAGTTTTACCTTGCAACGTCCTGATGAAATTTTCTTGGATTTGTGGAATCTTCATGAGTTCAAAAAAATAAATGTTGTATTTTGTTTTCTTTAGATATTCTAAAAATTCATATTCCAATTCAGCCAAGGGTGTAGGCAAAGTATTTTGTTTTGTTGTTTGGTCTATTGTTTTAGGATTGGAGGAGATATTATTAGATGAATTAGGGGTAGTATTGGTCGAAAGAGAATTTTGTTTGGGAGTAGTGGTAGTGGGAGAAATGGGATTAGGGGTACCGGGGGTGTTATTGGGAATATTCGTACTGACACTCCTACTGGTTACATTTTTTTCTGAGATGTGTACTTCTTCAGCTTCTTCTTCATCTTCTCCAAAAGATATGTCCAAAAAATAATTGAACTGTTCTTCAACTGGCTCATCATATTCTTGGGGTTGTTCGTGATTTTCTTGACCTCCATCTCCCTCATCAGTGGTTTTAGTCTTATTATATGTTACCCAAGTTTGAAGGTTCCGAAAAATATCTTCCATATTGATACCTTCCTTCTGAGAGGGAGTGGCTTTACTGGTTGGAGGAGTGTCATTATATTTCATGGGTGGGAAATTAAAAAACCTTTTTTGATTGGAATAACCCTCTCCATTACCCATTTTTATGTCTACCAAGTCATTGGACAACTTTTTCATGATTCTTTGAAGAGATTCCATATCCATCGAATAAGAGGGATTTTTATCTTCACTAGATTTAGATGTAGATATTTTACTTGTACCTTTATCTTTAGACAGTTCTAAGTTTGAACTAACATTTAAACTTAATAGATTTTTCTCAAATTTAAAGGCTTCCTAAAAATCTTCTTCTAGAGTATATTTTTCAAAAACATTTACATACATGGCCATAGACATGGGTAAACTAGAGGTGTAAAATTCAATAGTGATGTCTTCAACAGGTTTTGAGGCCCGTGGGATTCATTTTAACAAAGTGAGGAGCAATTGATTGTAATCAGTAAATAATTCTTTTGAATCCATATTTACCCTTGATAGTTTGAGAACCCAAGTGGCTGGTGTTTTCTTTTCCCCAAATTTTCAGAGGAAAGAGTTTTCAAAAGTTCTCCAATTCAGAATAGAGGCTTCTTCCAAAGAGAAATTCCACGTTGATGATTTTTATTCAAAGGTAAGGGGAACCAGAAAGTAGACTAAATATTAGTTATGAATGCTTTGTAGCCTAATAGACAACATGCATTTACTAACATGGTTCTCGGCTGAATCGTTTTTGTCGGGATCAAATTTAGGCAGGAATTTCTCAGGGTGTCTAGGCATGTCATGCTGAATTCCTGGTACAAAACCTACATCAGAAAACAACCAAGGCTAGTAGGGGGGAGGATTATGGTTCTAATTTTCTCCAGCCATGTTTAGAGGTTGATATACAATGATATTATGGGGGTTATATTCAAATTCACTCTCAAATCCACCCCCTTCTTCTAACTTGTTTCTGGGGGTGTGAGGGGGAGACTCGAGAGGTGAGGGTGGTCTACCTCCTGCTCCACCAGTGAGTATATGATACTCACTATTAAATTTCAAAGACTCAAGGAAATCATATGTACCTTCAAGAACATGATATTCAGGAGTTCCAACCGAACGATTCTTGATAGGAGTAAGGGTCAATGAAATATGGATCTGTATGAAATACGGGTCAAGGTATTCTTGATTTTTAGGCAGAGAGTAATATAAGTGCAATTGTTCGATATGGGTACTATTTTTTCTAGTTAGTGCACGATTAGTTCGTTCGGTCAAGCGTTGGACTATAGATTCAATCTATAAGAGAGTTAGGATATGAGGTTGAGAAGAAGAGAAACATGTTTTGGGATGAGAGGGAACACGGTGAGTGTTGATATGAGATGGAGTATTCACCATATATTATGAAGAGAATACATTATGTTCAGAATAAATTTGATACGAATCAGTCGTGGAATAAAATCTTACTTGTGGGGAAGAACATGAATAATTCAAATTTCCATTTGTAGACATTCAGTTCTATGGCCCTCCTTCTAGCACCATTTTCGTTGATGGGCCAAAATGACACGTTCAATCAGTTGAGGGAAAACGCCTGATGGCAGGGCCCAATTAGACCCACTCTTGTTTGGAGTAGCTCCTCCGACAATATTTTGGCATGGTTAAAAACTAACTAAAATACTAACTACACTATGAACCTAAAATATGAATCTGAGAACCAAGGTTCTGAGATGAATTAAAAAATAAGATAAAAGAAGTAAACACAACTAACCAACATTTTAACTAATAAGTACATGAATATTATTCTAAGATGCAATTTCTAAACTAATACTATATAAATTAACCTATCCTGATCAGGAGGAAACTAACAAAATAAATGATTACAATGAATAATGCACATAACTTGAGTAGAATAAATTCGTGACACAAGTTATACATGAATTTGATAGCATAATCTATTAGAACCAAAATATTGATAAACTTAACAACATCATACTAATTTTGTACTCATCTTTGAAAAACTACGTTAATTGCAAACTACAAACATTAATATAGAAATAACATCAATTGACATTCGCAGACTACACAGAAAGATGCATAAACATAATAATCTCACTCAAACATATCAATACCATAATATTCAAATTTAGAATGTCTCTTCAATTCAAATTAACTTGCAGAAAAAGATATTGTCTTGCTAGCTTCCAACACCAAAAGCCCCTTCAAATGGGCAGGGCTCCCTTTATATAGTGAGGGGTGAATCTTTACAATCGTTTTTCTTGGTAATCACAGAAATTTGATATGTTTCACAAAAAGGACTCTTCATTTTCTAGAAAAGATTACAATATTAGAAGAAAACAACATCTGAGAGAAATGAGGAATTTTGTAATCATGACGTGGTTTGCTCCTGTTGTTGGTCTTGGTATTCCTTCCAAGTGGAGTAGTCATTTAAAATTCTCTCGATCTTTCTTGATTGCAATCTCTCTAATACTGATTCTCCATTACATACTTTCGCGGACACTTCTTGATATAACTACTTTGTCATGGTTTTTACAAAGGATTGAATCTTATGGGTGAGCCAGGTAGGAAACAACATATTTTATTAAATTGATTTTTCATCAAATAGAATCAAATCCAGAATGCTTGTCTGATTGGTCTTCTTTAGATATTCCACCTCAACTGCCTTGGTGCTGAAAAAATTCATTTTATCTATAGAATGCAATGGTTGTGCCCCAACCTCTATAATGCGATCATTAACATCTTTCCATAGTTGTGCACATGTGTGAGCAACCACCTCTTGGGTGGAACGAACACACATGAATAGAGGTTTGTTGATGTAAAAAAACATTCGATTCCTGATTCTTTATATTTTCAAGTAAACTGGCAGGGAGGTAGGTGGAGGTTGAAGCCTGCCTTACCAATTTACCATTTCCTCAAAATATTCACTAGCATCCTGATATCTTCCTTGAGTGTCAATCATATTATTTTGCAGATTAAGTTGTTCTTGTCGCTCTACATGTACGTTGATAAATAGACTATGGAGTTCATTCTTTTCCTTTTCTAGATCTTCAATGATGACCAGTGATTGTGCTTCGATGGACTCCATGGTACATGTCAATGCTCTAGTCTTTTCTAGAGAGGAATTAAGTTTATGTCTTTCGATTTCCAACTCATTCTTGTGGGTGTCTCATAGGATTTTCATCCTCTTTTCAAACTCTTCATTAAACTCATCTCTTTATTACTGTAGGGAAAAATTGATCTTACCTCAGTTTAGACTTTCAATTGTGTTGACATCTTCCTGGACATCTATAGCAAGTTTGTCTTTTAATTCTTTCAAACTTATTTCCATCTCTATTACTTGGGTCCTAGCAATGTTCAAGGCATTAATTACCTCCAGAACAAAGAAGGCATTTAATATTGTGAAGGCATTGATCGTTGAAGCCACTTGAATCGTGTTATCTTCAGGATCAGAGCCGACCATCCATTCCAAAATCCTTCTTGCATGTGACTTAGACTTGGAGTATTCTCCTCTTTTTATTTTTGTTGATCTCTTCTCGATGCTTCTAGTTATGTTGTTGAAATAGTAATCTCCAATGGCGACTACATATCCTTCAAAATTGAGAGATTGAGAAGAGAGCGAGGAATCCCCTGGTATGGATATTATGGGGCTATAATTCGAAGGAGGTATATTCACAATTCCTAGGTTTGGTGTCGACGGAGTGCTTGGGGTCTGGTTTAAATTCTTCTTTAAAATATCATCAATTTTCCTCTTTGATTCAACTTCATCATCCAATCGCTTCACCTCTGCCTCTTAAGCCAATTTCCTAGATTGTTCTTCATTAGCTAGCCTCTTGGCTTCCTCGTCCTCTACCATATTTTTAGCTTCTTATTATTTCTTCATCTGCAGAGCTTTCTAATTTGTTGTGCATTCATGTTTTAGTCTGATATTTTCCTCATTATGCCTCCTTTGATAATCTTGCTCTTCTTGGAGAATTTTTTTCTCGATCTTCTTTTCTTTTTGCCTCTTCTCTTATTCTTTAGCATTGTCGGTATATTTCTCTTACTGACACAACTTATGGAATTGAGCTAAAGTTTCCATATTTAATTCTTCTTGTTCGAGATCAAGTTCTCACTTTGTCGCGTCATGGGGTAATTGGTGCAAGAATTCATCGTACAAGAGTACTCCTTTAAATTTATCCTCTTCAAAATCAATGACGTGAATATCTGAATGAGTGAGGCTGATATTGCAGACATCACTTATAGACATCTCATGATTATCATGGCCTCTAGGCTCACCCAAGCACAAGATTAACTCATGTAAGGTCTCAGCCTCCTTCCTTGTGTATTGAGCATTGGAGATGGAATAACTTCCAATGTGGACAGGGAAGATTGGCCGCAGTATTTTATTGTTGGTTTGGAATAGTGTGGTGATGCAAGACCCCATCATTTGGTATGTTATTTCCCTCATTAGTAGTTGGTCTTGGACGAAATATGGAAATATATGTGGGACCCCTGTGGTCTCGTAAACCATGATGAATGAATAGTACTTGTAGAAAAACCAATCATCCACCCCTTTCATCCCATTTCTAGCCTCAAAGGATATCTTGTTACTGGGGAAACTTAAAAGGAGGAAGTGCAGAGGGGCAAGGAATAAATTGCAAATATCATAAAAACATTGTTTGAAATTTAGGCTCCGTAATTGGGAGCAATAAACATGAATGGGGGGATGACTTCGGTCCCAATTCCATCCAAGTTTGGGAAAATGTACCAAGGAACAAATGGAATCTATCATATAAGAAGACATATAAAAGCATGGCTTCTTCATACCTGAGAGATTATTTGCGTGAAAACATATGTTAAAGGCTATTATCTCTACCCAATTGAAGATATATCTCGTTCTAATGACAATGTGTGCCAAAGGTAACTAGTCAATTTGGAAGTGAATACTTTTTTCATCCTTGTATAAATGGGAGAGCATGGCCACCAACAGGTTGTAAGGAGTTTCAAGACTATGGGTGGGGACCAATTTCTAACCTTTCTTAAGGGTTTCATCCTTGTCCACCCACCAGTGTTTCATTTGTTTTTTCGGTCCTTTGTTGGCCTGGGAAAATCCTTTTAGGAAATGTTCATTCAATGAGAAAGTAGGAGAGAGAAGGTGATATCTAGCACTAATATCCTCTATTCTGAGAGAATTTACTCATGCCCCTTGCTTGACCATGATGTTCATCATGGAAGTGTCCCTTTCTTGTGCTGCCTTGTTTTATGGGAATAGTTGTGTCCTGCAAGATACCCGATGAATACAACTTTTTAGGATATTCTGGTACCCCTCTAAAACTTCATCGTCTTGAGGAAACTCTACAACGTTGAATATTCTATAGATCTCTTCAAATCCGAGGCAGTGGTCCTCGCCAGTATGAGGAATTGTTTCAGTCACCAGAATTTTGACCAGATGAGATGATAATTCAAGTCCTGCAACACCCTAGAAGTATACCAAAATTCTAGATCTTTTGAGGTTCTATATCTCCATGAAGAATGACCAAATTAGCCTAGAATAACATGTTAAAAGGAATATCAACTTATCTTAAGTATAACGAATTAGATCTAATAATGAAAAAATGGGTTAAGCGATGGAAAAAAAAGGTTACTGGTAAACAAACAGTTGCATTAACAAAGAAGGAAATATTAGTAAGTGAGGGAGTCTTGACAAAAATCAAACTTTGCGGACTGAGTTTTGAAAAGTTGCAGTGCAAGCTTTGTTCTGAAATGGTGTTTTTTTATAACTCGTAATGCACATCCAATTAGCACGAGTATGCCACAACTCAAGTGTGTATGGGGATCTTTCCAAATCCGATCTTAACTCTTCCCATTAATGCATGTCATTTTCATAATAAAATTTTATTAAGTAGCATAGGTGCATTTATTAAAACATCGGGGGAAGTGCTAAACCAAATATTTGAATAAGACCATTATCGGGGTCGATCTTTCGGAGTATGAAAGATCATGGTTTTTTCAAACTCCGAAGGGAAAGGTATTGAAGGTATATTCCCTTACATGTGGACCAATGGTTAGGCCTGGTGCATTAATCAGTGAATAGTGATGTGGAAAGAGGTGGGACCCATCGAGGTGACTCAACATGAGGGCATAACTAAAACTCTAGGGGAAGGTATCGATAGTATATTCATTTTATTTTATAAAGGAGCACTAAACTATGTTCTTTACAGGATTTTGAGACTTCTCTATCGGGGGTTTAAAGGATATGAAAAGTTTTAGCTCCGACGACAACGATATCAAATAATATCCTTTCATCCTAGGAGAAAGTGTAGGACACACAAGAGAAGGGTCAAGAGGCCACCATTGTTTTCTTTTCAGAATGATATAAGATGATGCTTAAAAATGATCTTGACGAGGATGATATCGATAGTAATATTAATTCGATGCCTTAGAAACACTTTTATGTCTCGAAAGAAAAAAAAAATTATTGGACAATCAATAAAATAGGTAGTCAACATTCCAATATCGAGATTCCACTTAGGGGGGTGGTCGTTTGACAGGCCGTCACAAAATTTGGGGTTCTGTGAGATAAAACAGAGTAAGAGTCGGAGTGACCAAAGTGCAAAGATCAAAGACTAAAATAACACATTAAAAAAGGACTCTGACAAACGCGATCTCGAAACAGATTTGAGTTGATATTAGGTTTCCTTAGAGAAGGATTTAGGTCTTGTAGGGTTAAAGATAGTTGCGAAAGAAAAGGAGAAAAATATTTTTGGGGCCCCATAAAATTTAGAAAAATGGAGGTGTTTTTGTGAAATGACCCACAACATCAGGGTACATCTTATGTTCATTTCATGGATGGTGTGTTATTTTCTTATCTTCTTTCATTTTAATTTCAATATTTTATGTACTAAACTAGTGATATTAAATCTAAAATCTAAAGTAAAACATTTAGTACTAACATAAAACATAAAGAAAGATTTAACCAAATTATCAACTACAACATTAAAGAACCAATACAAACATAGTTAGATTTAAACAAAAAAACTATGAATAAATGAATTATGCTTGCATAAATATCAAGCCTATAACATTGTGTAAACTTGGGTAACATTTTCATTTTCCTAATCATACCTTTTTATCCCTAATAAAAAAAACTTTCCCTTTCATCCTTGAGATATCCATGTATGGAATTCCCCATTTAATAAACAATTCTAAAGATAAAAAGAGGAATAATTGCATCTCAAGAACATGAATGGGGTTTCTTTAGATCACCATAGAAACTACCACCACAAACTTGGTTTATGTGCCTTAATGATGGTGTAATCCAATTATAACCTTAAACTCCAAACAACAATCATTTTGTTTTCAATATCAATAATTTATTTTGGATGGCATAAAAAAATAACTTCAAAAAATTATTTAAAATAGAAGAAATAAAAATTAATCTTTCAACTCAATAATACTTTTCATAACAAAATATAGCCTAATGTATTGTTTGTAAAATAAATCCCATATAAATCCTTTTACATGAAATTCCTATTGGAATAATGATAGATAGTTAATTCTTTTCATTCACACTCTCTCCATTTTGATATTCTCCAATCTTCTTTTTAGTTTGATATATATGACATGTTTTAGTTTTTAGATATAAATTGAGTAAATATATTTTTAATAATATTAAAGAAGTGCATCCTAAAACAAATGCAATAGTTCTACATACTAATAATTACTCTAATCTACTTATCCTAAAATCAACATATTTTGGATTTTAATTTATTTATACATTTTCTTTGTTATATATGTTTCGATTTTTTTACCATGTTATATGTATGTTATGTTTTAAACTTAATATTTTATAGTGTTTAAATGTGTTGGACACGTAATACTTGGGATTGCATTACCTATGTAAATATGATTGTAAATATGAAGAGTCGTAGGTGATAGGAAGAGGCATATAGAAGGTGAATATCAATCGTCACTCAGAAATGTATTTATAGACATTTATGTTAATGCATTATGCCATGCCTATCCTGATAGTGCTATCAGAGCACATGTTAACTCCATGAATTATTACTCTTGGCATCTCATTTCCCCTAGCTTGTAGAAATTCCTTCCTGTTTATCCCTCTTCCTTCTGAACCTATGGTCATTTTTTGTTCTAGTAAGTCTCTTGGAAACTGTAATCTCCATGTGATCCATTTGTGTACCCCATTCGTAGTCGGTTCTAGTTTGCACTCTCCCCTCGCATGAAACCCTAATTTTCTCAGGCTTGTATGATGGTAAAACCATGGTCTCATTCACCCACTCCATTCATCTTTTTTCATGTCAGCGATGTCACATTCCTCTTCCTCATTCCATGCTTGTTGAGGAAAATAAATGAGATTAATTTTACACCAAAATTTGGTAATATTTCGAAGTCTGTTTTTGTACCTTTACCATTTGGCATCAATCCATTTAGAATTAGGTGACATTGTCTAGTAATGTGTGGGTCATGGGTTCTAGTGGCTAGAGGTATAACACTAGAGGCATAACTTATCATTGTATGGGAGTTTCATAAATCAGGCTCAAATTCATTCTCATGGGTTGATATTGTGAGGATGCTCCATTGATATTTAACAAAATTGAGAATTTTCAACTTTTTAACAGGATGCTTTTGTTTTAGCAATGATTCCTTTGCATTAAATTATAAACTCTATATACTACAATTTGTTGTTCTAGGAGTGTTGATAATAGATAAAGAATATAGATACACAATTTTAGATATGATTATATTGTGTTCATGAGTATATCTTAATTTTTGTGAATGCCTAACTTGACAATTTTACCTCGGCTTGAAGAGTTGTATTCTCATTGTACATTTTTTTCTTTGGAATACTTGACTTCTTGCACAGTTTCAAAACTCTATTGGAAAATGCATTCTCTTATATCCATCATCGGTGTGGTGGTGACTAGTAAAGAGAACTATTGGGAATGGTACAAAAGGATCAAAAGCACTCTGATCTTCAATGATATGTGGAAATACATTTGTGAAGTTGCAGCTTCCAATGATGAGGAAGAATTCCATTTAGAAGATCAATTGACAAAAGCACATCCGGACAGTAGCATATCGACCATTCCTACATCAAATAAGGAATGTGCCATATGGAAGGATAAATAGCAGAGAGCATATGTTGTGATTTATGAAATAGCGAGTGAAGAGGTGAGTCATAATATTGCATCCAATAATGAATCCTATATTACTTTGAAGAGATTGAATGATTTGTATGACACACACTTGGAACTAGAACTAATACAACTAATGGTGAATCTCTTCAACTTAGAGTTGAAGAATGATGATCCTATGGCTTTAGCTTCTGAAATAAAATCCATAATGCATGACATTAATTCCACTGGGGTGGAGATATATCCCCCTCTCATATCCTTATTTAAGGCCCTCTACCCTGCATATCCTCACTACCTTGAATATCTGCAAGCTAGTGGTCAAATGAAATCCATCACATTTGACAAGTTGGTGGAGAAAGTTGCAGAATGTGAGAAATCCTTTGGAAAGAAGTTATGTCATTCAATTGGCGAGACCATGTTCCCTGGTCATAAAGGAAAGGGTCAAACACATGATTATTATATAGGAGAAGGAAACAAAATAGGACATGGAGGAAATACTTTCAGAGGTAGGGGTGTAGACACAACCAAGGTGATAGATCCAATATTCATTATACCTGTTGAAAAAATAATGGGTCACATGAAGTGAATGATTGCATAGTTCCATGGGAGAATATAAAAGAAGAAAGACATAATAATAAAGAGGACAAAGGTAAAACTTAAGAACCAACGAAAGTTAAAGCATCCAAATCTTCTCATTACGTTGTTTCCCATTGAAATATAGGAGTAATTGAATATTTGTTTAACACTTCCTTTTCTTCTTGGAGATATCAATGGCGTCTTGAAACATGTGCAACCTCCCACATGAAATTATGAAGATACTTCTTCAAAGAATTCAATGATAATGTAGATGACGTAATGTATTTTTCATATAGATCAAGTCTCAAAGCTTCAGGAAGGGGAACTATCAAGCTTAAGTTTCATAGACTCCTAAATTTTCTTATTCGTAATGTGCTTTATATTCTTGAGCTACAAAAGAATATGTTGTCCCTTGTGCACATCCGACAGCAAGGCCACTCTATTCATATGTTTGTTGTAAAATTTTAAATAAGGAAGGATTTTTACAACATGGTTGTCATGACCAGAATGGAAGATGTAAGACTATTGAAGCTGAAAGGGACATCTGTACATGCACAAAATTTTGCATACCTCTCTCATCATGCTGAAGGTATAATGACATGTTGGAAGATTGGTTGTTTTCATTGATGTCAACCCTAGTCATGGGTTTTGGACCGCAAGATTGATAAAGGTATTTGGACATGAAGGACAATGCACATGCATATACAACACCCATGGATGGATAGTATACATCATGTTGTTTACGGTGTTATGTGGCACATCACATGGATCCTCATGGTTGAGGAGAAATGATTTTTTGAAGATGACAAAGTGAATTGAAGAAGGAAGTACATGTAGGCCGTGAAGATAATTAAAGAAACGAATTACAAAATAAGAAAGTGTAGGTCATACCTAATGTTAAAAGGAAGTGACATAAATGGTATAAATAAACATCATTATACATTCATTTGATACAAGTCGAATTTCAAAGGAAATAAGAAGTAAAGAAGGCCAGATTTCAAGGGAGGATGAAGTCTTTTGGTGATGTGTTCTAAGGTATGTTATTTTCAGGTCATCTTACCATTTTTTCTATAGATGTTTTTCTAGAATGATTCAGATGGTGAAATCGTTATGGTATTGAGAATACATATCAAGGTACCTCTGGTAAAATTTTCATCTCTTGATTCTCTATAATTATGGAGATACACTATGTGGAAGATAGGGTTTGTGACTAGTCCTAAAGCTAGTCAATAAACAAGTGTTCTGGGTAAAATAGTCATAAATTCTTCAAAGAGAATCCAAATGAAGTGGGACAAATTTCATTGGAAAGAGTACAAACTTTAGTTTATTGTGTGATATTTTTAGAATTGGATGTTAATTATTGAGCGCAGGGCATACTATACAAGTTGGGTCTTCTGGATAGACCAAAATTGAATAAAGTCTACCATTCTTTCTATAACCTCTTTTTGGGGAGAATTCAAGGAGTGAAAATTGGAGGAGTTTCAAAGAATACATTGAGTAATATTATCTACAGGATCAGAGTACTCCAAGAATTGAAGAATTGCATAAATTGAAGAAGTCTCAGGAAGCATTATCATGTTCTATGTGATGATTGGTT
>ML786559.1:360345-379072 GCA_009831015.1 Picea engelmannii | reverse complement strand
TCTTTTGTGGCATGCTATATTTGGAAATATTAATTATGACACCCTTCATGTACTGAAAAAGAATGGTTTTTCTTCTTTCTTACTATTCCTAGGAAATTGAAGCAATGTGATGCTTGTATCCTTGGAAATCATAGAAAAAAACCATTTCATGATTCTACTTCCAGAGTAGAAAACTTGAACTGATTCGTTTGGTTTTGTGGGGATTTATATATGTTCATTATGCAATTGGAAATAAATATATCATGTCTTTTATTGATGATTACACCAGGATGTGTTGTGTTTACTTTTTGAAAGAAAAATCACAATCTTTTGAAATTTAAAAAAAAAAATCAGGTATGGATTCAAAATGAAGCTCAATATCGTATTGGCTCTCTTCTCACTAATAACAGAAGAGAATATACATAAAATGAATTTTAAATATACCTTTTCCAACATGGGATCAAACATCAAGAAATAGTTCCATACAGTACTCAATAGAATGGTGTAGCTAAAAGAATGAACATGACTCTCCTAAATATTGTTCGTTTCTTGATGTTTTTTAAGAATGTAAAATTAATTTTTTGGGTTGATGTTGTTATATTTGTATCTTACGTGAAAAAAATGTGTCCATATCATTCTCTTGAAAACAAGACTCTATATGAAATGTGGTATGGTTGCATTCCTTCGGTTAGGCATCTCAGGGTATTTAGTTCCACCTGTTATGCCTTGATACCTAAAGAGAAATGAAGCAAGCTTGAAGTAAGGAGTTGGAAGTGCATATTCTTGGGGTAATCAAATACCACCAATGTATGCCATATTTATAATGAAACAAAAAATAAATTCATCCTTTCCAGATATGTAATATTTCTTGAATCCTCTAAGAATGATGAAACTATTCAGAGGTAGATTGATCATCTAGACATATTCACTCATGTAAAAATATATCATGAATTTGATAACGAGATTCCACATATTGAAGGGGGGATCCCTATTTTGGGTCAATCTATAGAATCTCCTTTTGAAGCACCATCTCCCCCACATGAAGAAGATTCGAGTCTTGATGATACTTCAGAACCATATCAGTCATATGAGAAACCTGGACCATCTTAGAAAGGTCCACCAAAATGACTATAAAAACACTTGAAATTGTTCATGTTGATGAGGTCAGAAAGACAAGAAGCATACTTTACTCAAGACAAGATGAAGGTGATGTAGATGACATGTATGTTTCATATGATTGTGAGTTGAATTTATCTACTAAATTTGAACCAACTTCCTTTGAAAAATCCTCTTCTCATGATGAGTGGAAAGAATCCATGCAGAAGGAATATGATGCACTTACCAATAATGGGACATGGAAGTTGGTTGAAAATCCATTCGGAACCAAATCAATTGATTGAAAGTGGGTACTCAATAACAAGTACAAATCATATGGATCACTTGAAAATCACAAAGAAAGGTTGGTGGAAAAAGGATTTGCATAGAAATAAGGTGTTGATTAGGAGGAGACTTTTTCCCCCATAGAAAAATGGGCTACCATATATACTCTATTTTCCATGGCATCACAGACTGGATGGAAAATTCATCAAATGAATGTGAAGACTTATTTCTTGAATGGAGACTTGAAAGAGGATGTATTCATGTCTCAGCCATAGGGATTTGTTGTGAAGGGATAAGAACATAAAATATGAAATATCACAAAATCCTTTTATGTTCTGAAACAAGAACCACAAGCTTGGTATGAAAATTTAACTGAGAATCTTCTGAAATTAAATTTCAAGCATTTCAATCTTGATGATGCTACTTTTTTGGTCAAGAAAGTTAAAAAAGTGTGGTATATGTTGTAGTATATGTAAATGATATGTTAATAGCAGGGAACAATGAAAGTTATATTTCATATATAAAGAAAGAGTTGAAGAAAGGATTTGAGATGATGGATTTAGGACATCTTCACTACTATTTTGGCATTGAGGTGATTCAAAATCCAAATTACATATTCATATCCTAGAAGAATTACAATGGAGAACTATTGAAAACGTTTGGCATGCACTACAACAGAACAAGCAATTAATGCCTAAAATAACGAAATAATTTTGTGTATTTTACTCCATGAACTAGACACCTTTTTTGGCGCAAAACTGGGAGCAATATGGACTTTTTATAATTGCACCAGATTTAGCACCAGAATTAGTGTCATATTTAGCACCAGATTTAGTGCTAGAAAATTAACGCCAGGAATAGCGCCATATTTAGCGCCAGGATTAATGCCAGAATAGCGCTAGGTTTAGCGCCAAGCTTAGCACCAAGAATAGCGCCAAGTTTAGTGCAAGGAATAGTTCCATAACTAGCGCCAGGTTTAGTGCCAAGTGTTGCTTCATATTTTTCCTCTGATATGCCTTCCAATTTTTCTTCTATTTTTTAGTCTAGTTTGGCTTCCCGTTTTACGTCCATTTTTTCTTCTGATATGGCTTTGAATTTTTCTTCCAGTTGGCACCATGAATAGCACTAGGTTTAGCGCCAAGTTTTTCTTCCATCTTTTCTTCTGATATGCCTTCCAAATTTGCTTCCATTTTGGCTTCTGGTTTGGCTTCCAATTTTGCTTCTAATATGGCTTCCAATTTTGCTTCCAATTTTGCTTATGGTTTGGCTTCCAGTTTTACATCTAGATTTTCTTCTAGTTTTTCTTCCCTTTTTTCTTCTTGTTTGCTTCTAGTTTGGGTTCAAGTTTTTCTTCTAGTTTTGCTTCTGGTTTGGCTTCCAATTTTTCTTCCAATTTGTCTTCCATTGTTGTTTCCTTTCTTTCTTCCAAAAATGCTTCTTGTTTTTCGTACAGTTATTAATTTAATATGTTTTATTTTATCACTCCAAGAGTCTTTCCCTGGCTGTAAAGGGAATGAGCTTGATAACTTAATCAAATGTTTAAATAAGGGTTTAAATGGGATCAAGTTGAATGAATTGATATGATCTCACTCACTCCAGACACATCTGAATACACTCAGACAGATAAGGCTTTCATCTATACTTGTTCATAAAGTTTATAAAGATGAAATTGATGAAGAATACTTATTATACTAGCATAAACATACATACAGTAACATATATGAATGGCCAACTATAACAGGAAGAATTACTTGTGAGTCTAGTCTATCAATGAAAAGACAAGATGATAGTTATCATTCATTAGAAAAACATAGATAAATGAATATAACATTCACTCATAGGTACAGAAAAGAAAGAAGATGAAGGTCTAAGCATCTACAGCAAAAGACTCTTATATTCCAATATGTAATCAAAAGGTCTATCATACAAAATTTAAATTAAGTCTTCAAAGTTGAACCACAGTCATGAAGACTGCCCTCTCCCCCTCTGCTTCTGTTGTTTTCAAAATATTAAATAACATTACATATTTGTTTGAAGATCTCCAAATTAGGATCTCAAAGCTACATGTCAAAATAAATCAAAACTGTTTACTAGAAATTGGAAATTAGATCCTGAGTCTAAGGGATAAAATCCTTATCAAAATATGAGTCTTTGACTGCCACTGAGGATTTCTTTGAGGTAAGAATATCCTTCTCGAATCATATTCGCCACCTGGGTTTTGAATCATCACTGAAAATGTTGAAAAGAAAGTCAAAGTTGACTAAATCTACCATAATCTGCCACCTACAGGAATTTGCAGTGCATTACACTGCAAAAGGAGGGCTTGAGCTGGCAACATGGCACCCATGTGTATCATCATGAACTGTAACTAGTACTTCAAAATTAGTACTTCAACTCCAAAGTTTATCATATTTTCTTTCTTGCAGTGCACACACCTAGATGGCATCTTGATTCTTGACATAGTACATGAGCAATCAAAATATGATATACCCCAAAAATAGATGACAGTAAAGAAGGCTTCCCGGATCCAACTATGTCAACAATTTTCACCAAATATCCACTTTTAATATGAAGATTGATATTCTGAAGAGTGGATTTGTAATCCTCTTCATCTATGTTACTATAAATGGAGGTTTTAACCAGCTGAATATACATGTCTAGATATGCTCTGTTTTAAAACCTCATGTCCACACATCCATTTTGTTTGTCAACCCTTCATGATTGATGATAAAGTATAAACCCTTGGAGAAACATACTCAACTATCTGCATTTGAATGTTGTTTGAGCTAGATTTTTTTTTCCCAAAACCAAGTATCTAAAACTTTCCTCAAAAGAAACATGTCCCACTGATTTTCTACTTGGAGGATTAACAGATCAGATCACCATCCTTGACAGAGTAAAAATCATCTTTTTTTTTCTTCAAGTATACTCTGGTCACAAACAACATGCCTCATGTTAGTATCCATTGTAGCTCCAGCATAAAAATCATCCTCACCAAACTGTCATTTTTTTAGCCACTCCCATAAATATTTCCTTGATTTTGTGGATCATTAATAGTACTACTCACAGAATATCCTTCACTTTCCAATGTAGTTAATAGTTGGTGTTCCTTTCCAACACTTTCAACTATAGTTACTATCCTCCTTAGCAAGGTACTTTGTTGCTTGTCCCTTGAATAAATTCTTTCATTGTCCTTGAAGAAGAGGAGTGAGACTACCCTTTACTCAATCAATATCCAACATTTATGTTAATTCTCTAGATCTTAGCCTGAGAAGAGGAACACTTTTGAAAACTACTACACAACGCACCTTACACCATTTCATTCATGTTATAACTTTCTATCACCGATAAGGGATAAAGAAAGAATTGTTCATTAAATAGACCTATCATGGAGAGGAGCTATTCTTTATGAACAAGACCATATGAAACTAGACATCATCGCATTGAACATTTTCCTCTAGTTTTGCACTCTGACAGCAATTAGTAGCACTGCTACCCTGGAAACAACTTGCCCCTTCATTCTAGATACCATTTATTATGTTTCCTTTGTTTGGTTCAGTGCATGGTAAAAATGTGCCATATTACCATTGTTGTGTGTTGTATCAGGATGATCCAGACCAAGGAATCACTAATTTATGATAAGCTCTTTCTGTTGCTGCATTTTTTCTCCTGCCATGTCTCCAACATGATATAAAACCATTGTAAGAAATCGAAAAAAAAATTCCACCTCTCGATGCATAGGACCAAAAACATGTTGGACAATTTCAAATGCTTTAGTGAACAATTTATATGCCTCATTAAGCTTCCCCTCTGCTAACTGAAGTTTTTCAATTTCAATAAGATCACGGGCATCAGCACAAACATCGACAAAGTGCTTCTCTACTGCATGCATGTCCAATATGTCTGAGGTTTTGAATGGAGCTACCACATCAAGATCATATATTCGTGCAACAATAGTCAAACCAACCTTCTGGTTGATAATATTAATCTGATTCTCTATCTTATGTGTTCCAACTGTAGAGATCACTACATCCACCTGTTGTAATATCCTGAAGGACGAGCCCCTGTTGTGTTTATGAATTGTAAACATGTTTTGTAGGCTGGTGAGCCAGGTGTTGATAATATGGTGGGATTATGTGTTTATTGGGCCGGAGAGCCTAAGTGTTAAAGGCCAAGAGCCTGATTTTGTAAATGTAACTATGCAGATCATTAATAAAATATATACATCATTGCATGCAGATCGACCACAAAGAAAGAGTGATGGGGGACTAAGATTCCATAGGGTGGGTAAGGGAAAGGGGGCTCAAAAGGTTGGAAAGAGGGGCTAAGCTTAAGGGATTAAGTCCTTGAGAATAATAATGTATTATTATTCCAAAGCTGTGTGAAAGACATGTTTTTATCCTAAGTCCTGGGAGAGGCAACGTGTGCAAAAGGGAATGCATGCAGCTCCATGAAGACAAGTGTCGACCTGGGTGCATGTAATTAAAATCTGAAGCGTCAGTTGTGTTGGGGGTTCTCTACCCATTCTTCCATCCTCATCCTAAGTTCGCGGGGATCTCCTTCTGAACCCATTTTGCGTCTGTGTCTGTCTCTGCATAACCTCGCACATCTGAGAAACCAGTGGGAAGGGAGAAGTCGACATGTGTGTCATATGAACCCAGGTTTATCCACACTGCAAATCGGAGTTCGTGCTTAACCATTTGGTTTGTTGTCCTATGTGTTACCTAAGCCATGTTGTGTCTTAGTGGGACTGTTTACATTTTTGGACGTCCATACCCAATTTGTTGTTGTTGCTATCACCCGTGAGTTAACCAAATGTTGTTGTTGTTATCCTTATATTGCATGAATTGATTGGAAAATGGTTGAAGAAGCAATTTTTCAGGACCGTGGTTGAAGAGGCAGGTTGTCATGCCTATGAGCATCTCTCTCAAGGTGAGAGAGTTTTTTGGGAAGTGGTTTTCTCCAAGAGAGAGTCCAACACCAGCTACGGAGCTCTGAGAATTCCTGATCTGACCTGTTGTCGAGACCCTGAGAGGGAGGTGAAGCAGCCGATGGACTATGTGAAAGTGAAGGTGTATACTCCCGGGTGGAACAGGCATGTGAGGAATGAGAGTCTGTGAGTAGTGGGCATAAGAAGGCTCATGGAGAGAATCCTTCCGATTGCACTGTGCAGTTTTCCTATAACCTCGGCCTAGTGTAGGATTCCCTTGAACTAGGTGGAGCTTAGTCACAGTTGGGGGTGACCCACTGCTAAGCGTGATGAGTAGCGTGTCTAAGTATAGGATGTTCGTGGAAGGTATGCATGTATTTGGTGGTGTTATGCCAGTTTAAAATATAAGTATCATTTATGTGCTTAATTTATACATTATGCATGTTTGTGATACTGATGCTTGAATGTTATCATGTGTTCCATTGCATGTGGATTTACTATTAATCTTGTTTTGAATCTGAATGGTAACAGTAAATCTATTTTATGTGTTTAATTTTTTATTAAATTGCATGTTATATATATATGAATGTTCCATAGTGGTAGCATTGTTCGGACTGTGGGTGGTTGGGGATGTTACAAATTGGTATCAGAGCATGGTTTTGACACTGAGCCTCGATGGGCCATGTTAGTGGTTAATGAGACAAAGTTTTCAGAGTGAATTGTTGTCGAAAGGGACAAAATTTGAGGTTCAGAGTGTCCTTGGGTGAAAGGAGTGCATCGACAGAGTCTTTGACTCAAAAATCTTGGGAGATATAGATTGAGTTTTCTCGTGAAGGGACGTGAAGATATATTGCAAGGAGTGCACAAATCCAAAATTTGACTAAGTGTCGAAGAAACCCTCTAAGGAGAAAGGGGTTCGAAAAATGAAGCTCAGGAGGAGAAGCGACAACAGTTGCTAGATATATTTTTGGAAGGAGTCTGGACCGTTAGATCTGTGTCCAAGAAAGAAAAGGAGAGTGTTGAGGAGGAAACAAATCTCAAGCCGTCAGATCTAAGTGCAAAGGATCGATAGTCGTTCGATCCAGGTTGAAAAGTGGTGCAATATCCACAACTCTAGAGCAAGAGCACTTCGGAAGTTCTGTGATCGAGGAGAAAGAGAAATAGCTGAAGTAGATCGCAACCATCTGTTGCGAAGGACATGTGTCAAGAGATCGTGTACTTCATATGGAAGTACGCATCAAGAAGAGGCAAGTGTTGTGAGTTTGAAACTCCTGAAACCCGAAGTGACGAAGTCACTCATATCCGTTGAACGTGAAGGAGGACATGTTTCAGTAGATAATGAACTCCAGGGAAAAGCGCTTCGGGCAAAAGCGAGCGTAGAGGAGTTGAAACTCCCGAAGCCCAAAAATCCGAAGTGGTGAGTCATGATGATGTCACCAGGAGGTGACATGTACCTTTCCTATACCTGCCACGTGCCCTCATCCGGAATGTTTATAGATGTACTATGTGGGCCCTGAGGTTGAATAACATAGTTAAAAGTCAGAGGACCCACACTGGCATTGATCACGATACATAAAGATCGACGGCCAGGAGGCATTGCGGGGACCCAAGTTGCACAGGAGTTGATTATCCAAGGCGGTCCTGCAATCCAAACCACGGTTTTCCTGGGGGTTATGTGTCAGCATCAGAATAATTGTGGGATGAAAGGCGGGTTACTTCAAACCACCATTGAATGCCCCTGCAATTGGAAAAATATAAGTGATGTGACATAATGACGTCAAAAAAGTGTCATGGAAGTGTTCGGAAATTAATGGTTCAAGGTGTTGGTGTGTGTGGATGTGAAATCCTCTAAAGTCCCGAAGCTCCAAAGCTTCGAAGTCCCAGAGCTCAAATGCTTGAAGTTCCATAGTGGGTGTCATTCATTGGATGTTGGGTAATCATGGACTGTTGGTCCACCCTACTTCGTGAGTTTGGTAATCTGGAACTCCGAGAGATTTTTGTGTGGTGCTTTGGAATATTATCAAGGCCCCAAGGCCTGAGTAAGAACCTAGTGATATAGCGCTTGGTCACGACCGGTGAGCACATGGGTTGGGCACTGAGAGGAAGGGGCTAGTTCTCGAAAATTATTGCAGAGCAAAGAAAATCTTGGAAAGAAAATGAAATTTGAACGTTTTTCTTAAATCAAATTGTCTTATGAATGTTGTGGGATTTGTTAAGGAATTATGGCCTAACAAATTTCGGTTGTCTACACGTTGTTTTTGTATAATTTTAACGAGTGCCAGAACCGAATATATTTTCCCTTAAGTGTAAAGAAATGGAGGAAGCACAGACTTCTTTCAGTTCAAAGAATGAAGCAAAAGGAATGGATGTCCATCTGGGAGTTGAAGGATCAAACTCCAATGGACATGGAGAAGAGATAGATAAGGAAGGGAATATGATGAAAATCATTGATCGATTGCAGAAAGATGCCCAGACTAACCGAGCAGATAACAAAAATCTCATGAAAGCCAGTGATCAACAGGGAGAATTCAACTTAAAGTTGATGTGGAGCCTGGAAAGAATCGAAAATAAGTTGTATAAGGAGAGTGACTCAAGCAAAACAAGGATTCACAAGAACCCTGAGAGGAAACAAATATCAAGAAGCATCAACAAGCATCATCGTCACTCCCCGAAACATTCCAATAAGGAGGCACATAGTAGTTGAAGCCCATCTCCTTCCAGAAAACATAGAAGATCTAGAGTGGATGAAATGAAGAGTGAAATGAACAAGATTAAGCCTCCTACATTTGATGGATAACATAAGAAGCAGGAATATGTCAAGACATGGTTTCTTGGCATGAGGAAATATTTCCAACTGCAAAATTATTCCTCTCGTGCCGAAGGAAGAATTGCGATGTATCAATTGAAAGGAAGAGCATCCATGTGGTGGGATCAACTTGTGCAAGTGTAGCACATTAGAGAGAAACATGTTACTTGGAAAGAATTCAAGAAGTATTTTGAAAAGAAATACTTGACTAAAAGATACTATGACAGAAAGATGAAAGATTTCTTTGAACTCAAGCTGGGCAGCATGCCCATTGATGAATACGAACGAAGGTTTTTAGAGTTGTTGAAATATGTTCCCTTCATCAAGGATGAGATTATCAAAATTCAATGGTATCTGAGTGGACTACCACCTTCCATTGGGGACAAGATTCATTATGATGACCCTAATACTATGGAAGAAATGATAAGGAAAGAAAAATTCTTATATGAGCAACAAAGAGAAAATCCTACTTTTCGGGAGGCTTGGGATGACCAAAAGAAGTTTAAGAAAGAGTAGAGGTAGAAGGGAAACAAACCTCCCTTTTTCAGAAACAATCCTCAAGGGAATCCATCCTTTAGAGAGCCAAGAACAACTAACGTAGGGGTACAAAGGCCAAGGCAGACGCCCATTCAGTGTTGGGTTTGTCAGGGAAACCACAAGTACATAGACTCCCCCCACAAAAATGGAAAAGTGAAAGCTTTCCATAATGTTTAGCAAGATGAAATAGTGGAGGACATGAGCAGTAGAATACCGAGGATATATGCATCCTTGGACAACAAGGAAGTTGAATTTCAATCACACATGATTGAAGTGGAAGGTATGATCAACATCCATGCCTTTACTATTTTAATTGATTCAGAGGCTAGTCATAGGTATATAGACCCTAGGGTGGTGGAAAGTTTGCAATTATCGAGAAGAAAACATGGAAAATATTGGTTAGTTCAGATAGCAACAGGAACCAAGAGAAAGGTTGTGAAGTTGGTTAAACCTTGTCCAGTGAACATGAATGGACTGAACACAAGGGATGAATTGAACATTATGCCTTTAGGTTCCTATGATTGTCTAATTGGGATGGATTGGTTGGACCAACACCATGCCATCCTAGACTATTGTAACAAGGCATTCACCTGCCTGGGTGAGGAGAGGAATCGGAAAACAGTCCAAGTAATTTCCAGAGTTATAGTTATCAGGGAAATGTCAGCAATACAGCTAAAGAAGTGCTACAGGAAAGGTTGTCAATTATTTGTAGCCCACATGGAGGAAGCACCTAAGGATAAAGTATCGAAGATCGAATATCATGTCGTACTAAAAGAGTTTGAATATGTATACCAGGAGGTACCTGTATTACCCCCGAAGAGACATATTGACTTCTCTATAAACTTGATGCCTGGAGTAGCTCCAGTGTCAAAAAATCCTTATAGAATGATTACACCAGAGTTGAAAGAACTGCAATTTCAGCTTGAAGAGCTTCTGAATAAGGGGTATATATGCCCAAGTGTGTCACCTTGGGGAGCCTCGGTCCTCTTCATGAAGAAGAAGGATGGGGCGTTGATATTATGTATTGATTTCAGGCAGTTGAACAAAGTGACTGTAAAGAACAAGTATCCTCTGCCAAGCATCGATGATCTCTTTGACGAGTGGAAGGATGCTAAGATATTTTTGAAAATAGATCTTAGATCAGGATATCACCAGGTAAGAATAAAGTATGAAGACATCAACAAGAATGCCTTCAGAACAAGGTATGGTCACTATGAATTCACAGTGGTGCCATTTTGGTTGTCAAATGCACCCATTGCTTTTATGTGCCTAATGAATTGTGTATTCATAGAATATCTAGACAATTTTGTCATAGTCTTCTTGGATGACATCTTAGTGTATTCCAAGTCAGAGGAAGAGCATGAACATCATCTGAAGATGGTGTTGCAGGTTCTAAGAGAGCACCAACTGTATGCCAAGTTGAGAAAGTGTTCATTTTATCAAAAGCAGATCCCTTACTCGAGGCATATCATTTCAAAGGATGGGATAGTCATGGATCCTCAAAAGATTGAGGCCATCAGAGAATGGTCAATGCCAAAGAATGTGACAGAAGTCAGATCCTTTATGGGTCTATCTAGATATTACAGAAGGTTCATTGCAGGGTTCGCAAGGATATCTCACCCTATCACTTCCTTTCAAAGGAAGGAGAATAAATTTTAGTGGACAAAAGAATGTGAGAAAATCTTCCAACGATTGAAGCAACTGTTAACCAGTGTTCCAATCCTAAGGATTGCATACTCGAATGAAGACTTTGTAGTATGTACATATGCATGCAAAGAAGGACTGGGAGGATTCCTCAGTTAGAATGGGTTTGTAATTTGTTATGAATCCAGAAAGTTGAAAGAGCGTGAAAGGAACTATGCAACTCATGATTTGGAGTTGGCAGCCATAGTGCACGCTCTAAAGAAATGGAGGCATTACCTCATGGGAAGGAGGTTTGAATTGAGGATGGACCATAATGTTCCGAAGTATTTGAATGATCATCCAACCTTAAATGCTAGGAAGAGTAGGTGGTTGGAATTTCTTTACAAATATGAATTTGATATCAAGCATATCATAGGAAAAGAGAACAAAGCGGCTAATGCACTCACTAGGAGAGTGCATGAATTGCATGCTACATCCATTAGTATGTACCAAACTGATATTAAAACCAGAATTTTGAAAGTTGCAAATGTGGATTTGCAGTACAAGGATTTGGTAGCTAAGCTACAACAAGGTAAGATGCCACAGAAAGTGGAGAATTATAAATTGGAATCTGACAGAACACTTATATACAAAAACATTATTTATGTACCTAATGTCCATAAATTGAAACTTATGATTTTGAAAGAAATGCATAATGTGCCTTATGCTGGGAACCCTGGATATCAGAAAACTGTGGCAGCAGTCAAGAGCCATTACCTTTGGTTGGGTATGAAGAGAGAGATTGTTGAATACATTGCCAAATGTGTGGAGTGTCAGAAGGTTAAAGTTGAGCACATGCACCCAACAGGGTTTCTACAGCCTTTACCCATTCCTAAGTGGAAGTGGGAGGTAGTGACAATGGATTTCATCACAGGATTTCCCAGAACAGGCAAGCAGCATGATTCAATCATGGTGGTGGTGGACAATCTTACAAAATTTGCCCATTTGATTCCATTAAAGACTACTCATAAGGCAGCTAATGTTGTTGATATATTTATGAGGGAAATAACACGATTGCACGGTATTCCCAAGACAATTGTGTCTGACAGGGACCCGAAATTTACCTCAAAGTTCTATAAGGGTTTTTTCAAAGGATTATGAATGTCATCACTGCGTATCATCCTAAGTTTGATGGGTAGACAGAGAGGGTGAACCAAGTGATAGAAGATATGCTAAGGATGTATGTGATGGAAAAACCATCTAAATGGGAAGACTACCTACACTTGGTAGAATTCGCCTACAACAATGGGTATCAAGCATCGTTGAAGATGAGCCCATTTGAAGCACTTTATGTCAGAAAGTGAAATACTCCAGTAAGTTGGGATAATCCAGTTGATAGAGCAGTGGTTGGGCCAAATTTATTGAGCGAAAGGAAAGAGAAAATGCTAAAAATTAAATAGAATTTAAAGGCTACCCAAGATAGGCAGAAGAGTTATGCTAATAAGAACAAAACCCACCAAGAGTTTAAAGTGGGTGATCATGTTTTCTTGAAAGTAAAAGCCAACAAAAGTTCCCTGAGCCTGGGAAATTGTTCGAAGTTGGTAGCCAAATTTTGTGGACCATTTGAAATCCTAGAAAGGATTGGACCAATTGCATATATGCTTGCATTACCTACATCCATGAATGTACATAATGTGTTTCATGTTTCATTACTTAAGAAATATATAACTTATGCTAATTATGTTATTGATTGGAATGTGATTTAGGTGGAGCAAGAAGGCATCTTTTAAGTGCATCTTGTGCGCATATTGGACCGGAAGAACAAACAACTCTGAAATCAAGCCATAGGACTTGTAAAGGTCCAGTGGACATGGTACGGTCCCGAGGATGCAACATGGGGGCATGAAGATGCTATGCAGGCATAATACCCGCATCTTTTTGAAGATTTTGGAAATCTTGTTGATGTTGTGTAAAGAGTTTCACTGAGGACAATGAAAAAACAAGGGGAGGGGATTGTAATATCCCCAAGGATGAGCCCCTATTGTATTTATGAACTATGAACATGTTTTGTACTTTGGTGAGCTAAGTGTTGATAAGATGGTGGGATTATGTGTTTATTGGGCCAGAGATCCTAAGTGTTAAAGGCCAAGAGCCTGATTTTGTATATGTAACTATGAAAATCATTAATAAAATATAAACATCATTGCATGCAGAATGACCACGAAGAAAGAGTGATGGGGGACTAAGCTTCCACAGGGTGGGTAAGGGAAAAGGGGATGAAAAGGTTGGAAAGTGGGGCTAAGATTAGGGGCTTAAGTCCTTGATAATAATAATTTATTATTATTCCAAAGTTGTGTGAAAGAAATGTTTTTATCCTAAGTCTTGGGAGAGGAAACGTGTGAAAAAGGGAACGCGTGTAGCTACAGGAAGACAAGTGTCAACCTGGGCACATGTAGTTAAAATATGAAGCGTCAGCTGTGTTGGGGGTTCGCTACCCATTCTTCCATCCTTAGCCTGAGTTCGCGGGGATCTCCGTCTGAACCCATTTTGCATCTGTGTCTGCCTCTGTATAACCTCGCACATCTAAGAAACCAGTGGGAAGGGAGAAGTCGACCGATGTGTCCTATGCACCTAGGTTTATCCACACTGAAAATATGAGTTCGTGCTTAACCGTTTGGGTTCTTGTCCTATGTGTTACCTGAGCCATGATGTGTCTTAGTGGGACTGTTGCCATTTTTGGATGTCCATACCCAATTTCCTGTTGTTGTTGTGACTCATGAGTTAAACGAATGTTGTTGTTGTTGTTGTTATCCTTACCTTGCAGGAATTGAGTGGAAAATGGTTGAAGCAGTGGGTCATCAAGCCCATGGTTGAAGAGGAAGGTTGTTAGGCCTGTGAGAATCTCTCTCTAGGTGAGAGAGTTTTCTGGGAAGTGGTTTTCTCCCAGAGAGAGTCCATCACCAGCTACGGAGCTCTGAGAATTCCTGATCCGACCTATTGCTGAGACCCTGAGAAGGAGGTGAAGCAGTCGATGGATTGTGTGACATTGAAGGTGTATAATCCTGGGTGGAACAGGCATGTGGGGAATGAGATTTATCCAGTTGCACCAAGAAAAAGAATAGAAACAGGAAGGTGTATAATCCAATATGTATAATCCTTCCAGTTGCACTGTGCATTTTTCCTGTAACTTCATCCTAGTCTAGGGTTCCCTTTCCCTGGGTGGATCTTAGTCCCATATCGGGGGTGACCCACTGCTGAGCATGATGAGGAGTCTGGTCTAAGGATGGGAGGTTCGTGGAAGGTCTTCACGTAATTGGTGGTGTTACGCCAATTTAAAAGATAAGTATCATTTATGTGCTTAATTTATACATTATGCATGTTTGTGCTATTGATGCTTGAATGTTATCATGTGTTTTGTTGCATGTGGATTTACTGTTAATCTTGTTTTGAATATGAATGGTAACAATAACTACGTGTTATGTGTTTAATTTTCTATTAAAATGCATGTTATATATATGTGTGTGAATGTTCCGCAGTGGTAGCATTTCTCGGCATGTGGGTGGCTAGGGATGTTACACATGTGACTTGAAAGAAACCAAACAATCTTCAAACAAACTCTATGCCATGTTGTTTTCCTTCTTTATCGCATGGGTGTTTCTTTACTTGATAGTTGTAAGCTCTATGATATTCATCATCCGACTTACCTTTGAATGCCTGTAAACTTCATCAATCTATTCGGCACACATAAATTTGAGCACTTGTAAGCTCATTGAAACTTGATAGCTTTCTCTCTGCGATAACTATTTCCATTTCAATCATCAAACTGTGCATTAATGAACTATATACTTCTCATCCTCGTTCCCTAGAATATGTTTGACACCTCAACACTTGCATATTGAAACCTAAGCTATGTTCATTCTTATAGAACCTGGCATAAGGGTTTTTTTTATTTTTAAAATGTATTTTGTTTTTTTTCTTTATTTTACTTAGGAAGAAAATCCCACATGCATCGGGATTTTAGATATTATCATACTTATATGCGGTAATGATCTCTTTGTTAGAATATAGAGTATTGTGCTCATTTAACCATTGATGATACCCTCGTCACCCAACCACAGGCCATAAGCCATCCTCCGAGCACCTTGACCTTGACCGAGAAGAGAATTTTGGCTGCAATCAATAGCCAAGAGAGGCTAAATGCACCAAGAAAAAGAATAGAAACAAAACTGAACAGATGATCCCACCCAGAAGCTAGCGCACCACTTTCCCATCTTTCTCAGAAACTTGCACACCAAACTGTTGTTGCCTACAACTACCTGCACAGATATTGCTCTCACTGCAACTGTTGAGATGACAAATAATGAAACTGGCGCCCTGTATTTATAGTGGACTGGCCAGTCTAACTGGGCCCAACCTGGCCAGTCTAACTGGGTCGAATTCTCTTTCTGGGCATCAATAAATTCAATATAAATATATTTGTTCAGCCGACAACCTGTCCAGGGTTTCCTTCAATTCTTTGCTTCCTTCCGGAGGATTCTAATCTTGTCATAGGTCATAATAGAGGTTCATACCTCCCAAAGCTAACATAATATTAACACTCCCTCCTAGCTAGGGAGGTATGGTCTTGAGCACAACAGACCATTCAACTGGTAGCACCACGAGCACCTATCATTATTATCCGACTGGATAATCTCCTATGACAACTGGTACAATATCAATTTATAGAACACACCTATGTCTATTCCAGTAGTACACAACTACTCAAACTTTGTGAAACAAAATCACAAACTATCCTTCATAACAAATAGCAACCTTCATATAAACAATGTTATGATAAAAACTGTATCATCTGGGCCAATCTTTTACTCACATCTGTGAGATCTAAAAGAATGTTTGCCACCACAGTAGTCTTCATCTGCATAGAAACAAGGTTATGATAAAACTGAATCATCTGGGCCAGTCTTTCACTCACGTCTGTGAGATCTGAAAGAATGTATGCCCTCAGTATAGAGTATCAACAATAATCATCTGGGCCAATCTTTCACTCACATCTGTGAGGTCTGAAAGAATGTCTGTGCTCAATATAGAATATCAACACTGGGCTATCTGCCCCATTCTTCTCAACCAAGGAAGAAGGATTGTTTCTGATTTCTGAACCTGGACCATTTCCCACCCTGGGCCATTATTCCGACACCAAACAAAGTGTAACCTGGAGAGAATGAGTATGCCCTCGAGAAATGCTTGGACCATTCCTTACCCTGGGCCATTCCTCCGACACTAAACAAAGTGTAACCTAGAGGGAATGAGTCTTCCCTAAGGAATGACTGTCCTGGACTATTCCCCACCCTGGGCCATTCCTCTGACACCAAACAAGGTGTAACCTAGAGCGAATGAGTCTTCCCTCGAGGAATAACTATCCCTGATTGCTGAGCCTAGACTACTCCCCACCTTGGGCCATTCCTCCGACACCAAACAAGGTGTAGCCTGGAGAGAATGAGTCTTCCCTCGAGGAGTAACTGTCTGAACCATTCCCCACCCTGGGCCATTCCTCCGACACTAAACAAGTGTAACCTGGAAAGAATGAGTCTCCCCTCAAGGAATGTCTATCCTACATCAACCTCCAAATGGATGATTCTTTGAAAGTGCTCACAACTGTGAACTTAGAAAGAATGACTGCCCAACAAGGTGGACCATTCTACTTGACCACTACTCAGAGTGACTGCCAAGAAGAATGATTGTCCTAGAACACTCCCCATAAATGGGAAGTCGTTGTCTATGATACATCAACAATCAGTCTGCCTCCCATGTTAACTACAATGGGAAGCCACTGTCCGTCAGAAATCTCAATCCGCTTTCCGAACAGGAAAGCATCTGTCCAATCTGGACTCTTACAAAAATAAATAACATTTCAATTCTCCCTCCTAACTGGAGAGTTATTTTAATCACATAAATAAACATTTTTGAGTACCTTCTCTATCCTGGAGAGTCTTCCCTTTTAGCTAAGGAAGTTATTTCCACAATCCCCATCTTCTCTCGGAAATATGCAAACTTGATTCTGGAAAGAGGCTTTGTCAGGATATCTGTTGTCTGCTCATCAGTGGGGATATACTCGAGATTTACTTCTCCTTCCTGGACTTTATCTCGGGATAAAGTAGTATTTGATCTCAATGTGCTTCGACCTTTCATGAAACACTGGATGCTCAGATAATCTTATACAACTCTTATTATCACAATATATTGTGGTCGATTTTGGAGTCTGATCAAATAAATCAGATATTAACTTCCTTAGCCATACTACTTTTGTGCATGCTTCACAAGATTCCATATAATCTGCTTCTGATGTACTAAGTGCGACAGACTTTTTCTTCCTACTGCTCCAAGATATCATAGTGGAGACCAAGCTGAAACACATACCTGAAGTACTCTTTCTATCTTCTGCACTTCCTGCCCAATCAGAGTCTTTGAATCCATGAAGTTGGATATCACTGGATGCGGTATATTTTAAGCCATAGTTTATTGTCCCACAAATATATCTTAAAACATGCTTTGCAGCTATCCAATGCTCTTGTCCCGGTTCCACCTGGAACTGACTTAATGTATTTACAACAAAGAAAATATCTGTTCGAGTATTTACCAAATACATCAATGATCCAATTAGCTGTCGATATAGAGATGGATCTACTGGATCAGAATCTGGGACTTTCATTTTCCTTATATCTGCATTCATAGGAGTGTCCATGGACTTACATTCCATCATTCCAAACTTCTGAAGGATCTTTATTGCATATTTTCCTTGTCCAAGGAATACTTCACCACGCTTCTGCCATACTTCTAGTCCCAAGTAATAGTGCATGAGACCTAGATCTTTCATATCAAATTCAGAGGCTAAATCCTTCTTGCACTGAATGATTAGAGATTATTCACCTGTTATGAATAGATCATAAACATATAATAGTAGAATTGCAGGTTCATTGTCCATGAATTTGTAGTAAAGATTTGGATCTGCATGACTCTTGGAAAAGCCAAGTCTGGTTAGATAATTGTCCATCCTGACATACCAAGCCCTTGGAGCTTGCTTGAGTCCATATAGAGATTTCTTCAGTCTGCAAACATGAGTGTCTCTGGAGTGTACCTCGAATCCTTGAGGTTGTTCAATATATACTTCTTCTTCGATAGTTCTGTTGAGAAAGGCTGTCTTTACACCCATCTGGTGTAGATTCCATCCCATGGAAGTGGCAAGAGATATGATAGTTCTGATGAAAGTATACCTTTCCACTGGAGCAAAGTTTTTGTCATAGTCTTCTCCCTCCTTCTGGGAGAACCCTCTATCCACGAATCTTGCCTTATATTTATCCACGCTTCCATCTGCTGCATGTTTGATCTTGTATACCCATTTTGAAGTTACAATTGATTTCTCTTTAGGTCTGGGTACAATTTCCCATACTTCATTTCTCATAATGGACTGGTGTTCT
>ML786559.1:308582-350347 GCA_009831015.1 Picea engelmannii | reverse complement strand
TCTCTTGTTTTCTCAACAAGAATTCTTCAGCTCCTCTCTTGTTCTCTCAACAAGACTGCTGCTGCATCTTCTTCTTCTTGGCATCTCACCAAAAAGCCTCTTGGCCTCTCACCAAGATTTCTTCAACTCCCTTGTTCTTCAACCACACAGAATGGGTGCGCCCATTTGCCTTAATCAACCTCATGAGGGAAGGTGAGGAGTTTTCTAATCTAATGGCTAAGTTTAGATTAGATGGGTGGCTGAGATTTTGTGTCTCTTCACTCACCCTCACTTTAATCATAAAGTTATCTTTTAATGTGCATCTCACAAATTAATTTGACTAAGACCCATATTCGGCAATTTCTCCCCCTTAGGGCCTAGGGAAGAGAAACACTTGCCTTGGTACATAATTTAACAGTCTCTGTATCTGTGTTAGTGGCAATAATAGTTTCTCTTGAACATGACACCCCCTTTCATCATTGTATCTGAGTTGGGAAATCCATTTGTCTCTTGTTTGACCATTCACATATCCATATGTCGGGTCCTCCTTGATTCAATGATTCCAAGATCATTGTTGTGTCATTCATATGTTCAAGAGAATTCCAGCCTTGATAAGCCTCCTATCGATTCGGCCATCTACAGTTATAAATTTTCTACCATATCGGCCTTCCCTGTGTCAGTTCCAAATCATTTCATGGTTTGATCTATCTCAAAATTGTTACTTATTTCATGTCATGATGGGGGATACATCATGGCCCTCCTGTGAAGAGACTTTTCCTATGGAATTTATCTCATTATATAAAAACAAGACCTAGAAATCATTCAGTGCCTTAGAGCCTACATGCCTCAATGGCAGGTTTCTTCGCTTTCGACAGTGGGTTCACATCATTGGACCCTGATTGGAATATTCCCTCGAGTGTTCGACTTAAAATCCTTTATTCACACTCCTTGGATTGTATTGGGGTACCTTGGGAGTCATTGACATCAATGGTGATTTCCCTCGCACTTGTTAATGGTTCTCATCATTGACCAATAATTAAGTGGTTTCTACCATTTTCAACTTCAACAACTCTAATCGCATGGTCAAATTCATACTTAGGGAGGTGGAAATGAAGACCCTATGTCACACCATTCTGGTCTATGATGGAATGGAGTATTCATGATTTGTATTGCACATAGATCCACTGTATATGTCTCGTGGCTATGTCAGAATTTGAAGTCTTTAAAGCATAGATCCACAGTGTATTCTGGGTGGCTATGTCGATTCACAATGACATGGATCCACAGTGTATATTTAGTGGCCATGACTCATTTGACACTTTGTAATCTAAGTATTGGAATGCCTACCTCAGGCCATGGTATATTATTATGATGATGCTTAACTGTTTGCAGGTTCCCGACTAATGCGCTCTTTGTTTCCGACACACACACATTTTACAAAGTATTTTGAATGTCACGAGTTCCAACCTCATACTTTGGGGGGCATTATGTTACACATTATTTTGGTCATTTAAATGATCCATTAACAAGCATGTGTTCATGTTCCCAAAAGAACCTATCTTCATGAGAAAGGTGATTGGATTTCTCTTCAAAAAAACCTTATTAAAGAGGGTCGTCACGGGTTGCATCATAAGCAGGGTGCGATGATGTCTGGTCATCACAGGCTTCCCTAAAGATGGTTTGCGATGTTTGTAGGCTGCTCTACAACTGGGGTGCGACGATTCCAAAAGGATAAGAAAAGGTCGACCTTCACGAAACTTCTAGAAGGGAATCTTCAAGAAGGTGAGGTGACACCCTTATGGTTGGGATCCTACTCGCTTATCTGATTTGGTGGGATCATCCTAATCTCTTTAACCATCTCTCTTTCCCCTATATAAGGAGGGATTTCTCATGGAAAAGGTTAAGAAAGGAATTAAGGTTAATGAACGTTGAATTTGGCTAAATATTGTATGGATAATTTTGCATTGGATCATTCTTGAGAGCTTCATTTGAGTTCATGAAGTCATTGTGGATCTTATTCATTCAATTTTGGAGCAAGTGTGTGTGTTGGAGAAAAGGGTCATCGGAAGGGGACCTTGCAACATCAAGGATTTGTTTGTAATATCCACTTGCATTATTTATAATACAATGATATGTTTCTTTCCCATAAAAATCATCTTGTTTTATTGTATGATTCCTTTATCACATACTTAGGTTCTCTTTGAGTATGCTATTTTTATTTCACTTTGGTTGGCTTGTGTTCTCTTGCAGATCTAATATCACAAGAGCACTAGAGTGGAGCTAGGAGGACGACGACAATAAGAAGCGATATTTAAACGATATGTCACCAATTTTGTTATTGTTCTTAGGGTTTGTTAACCATAATCCAAGGGACTCATCCGAAGGATGAGCTTACATCAACAAGCATATGTTATCCTCCTCAAGATTGCGTAAAAATAAATAGGTACTCACCAAAAATGGTGGCAGAAAATTTTGGAAAGAAATGTGTTTGTGTATCCGTGTTAGTGGCAGTAATAGTTTCTCTTGAACATGACACCCCCTTTCATCATTGTATCTGGGTTGGGAAATCCATTCGTCTCTCATTTGACTATACACATGTCCATATGTCGGGTCCTCCTTGAGTTAATGCTGCCAAGACCATTGTCATGTCATTCATATGTTCAATAGAATTCCATCCTTAATAATCCTCCCATCGAGTCGACCATCTGCAGTTATATATTTTCTACCATGTCAGCCTTCCCTATGTCAGTTCTGAATCATTTCATGCTCTGATCTATCTCAAAACTGTTACTTATTTCGTTTCATTGATGGGGGATACATTAAGGCCCTCCTTTGATGAGTATTTCCCTGTCGACTTCACTCATTATCTAGGAACAAGACTTCAAAATCATTCAGTGCCTTAGAGCCTGCATGCCTTAATGGAAGGTTTCTTCACTTTCGACGGTGGGTTCACATCATTGGCCCTTGATTAGAAGATTCCCTCGAGTGTTAGACTTCAACTCCTTTATTTATACTCATTTGATTATACTGGGGTACCTTGGGAGTCACTGACATCAATGGTGATTTCCCTCACACGTGTTAACAATTCTCTCATTGATCAGCAATCAAGTGGTTTCTACCATGTTTGACTAAAGCACCTATAATCGCATGGTCAAATTTGTACTTAGGGTGGTGGAAATGAAGACCCTGGGTCAAACTAGTCTGGTCTAGGTTGTGATAGAGTATTCATGATTTGTATTGACACATAGATCCACTTTGTATGTCTCGTGGCTATGTCCGAATTTGAAGTCTTTAAAGCATAGATCCACAATGTATTATGGGTGGCTATGCCGATTCATGATGACATGGATCCACAGTGTATATTTAGTGTCCATGACTCATTTGACACTTTGTAATCTGAGTATGGTAATGCCTACCTCAGACAATGGTATATTATTATGTTGATGCTTGGATATTTGCAGATTCACGACTGATGCACTCTATGTTTCCAAAACACACACATTTTACAAAGTACTTCGGCTATCACGAGTTCCAACCTCATACTTTGGAGGGAATTTTGTTACACATTATTTTGGTCATATAAATGATCCATTGAAAAGAATGTGTTCATGTTCCCAAAAGAACCTATCTTCATGAGAAAGGTGATTGGCTTTCTCTTCCAAAAAACCTTATTAAAGAGGGTCATCGCAGGCTGCATCATAAGCAGGGTGCGATGATGCCTGGTCGTCGTGGGATGCCCTAAATCTGGTTTGTGATGTCTCTGCAGGCTTCTCTCTAGCTGGGGTGTGTTGTCCCTTGACCAAGTTTTGAGGAAAATTTGGTCATGTTTGACCTTTTTTGGGAATTCGACAGGATGTTCGAAGACGGAGCACCGAGGCGAGGTGGAGATCGCGGGATCTCGCCTATTTTTTGCAGGCCTTTTGGGATTTTAGGGTTTATGTAACGGGTATGGGATTCCAACCCATGGGTTTACCCGTGTTTAGGACATTTTTGTAATCTATAAATAAGTATCTAGGAAATGTAAGAAGAGGTCATAATATTAGAGGTCATGGGCTTAGTGCATGACTAGAGTATGTTAAGACTTGCAGATCTAAGTGCAAGTGATTATAAGAGGATTTGTGCAGACATATTGTGTAAGGATTTGTGCATTGACCTAATTTGGGGAAGGAGGATCTGGCGAGGTGCGTGTAGATCTCCAGTCCCTTGTCGAGTTGGATCTATGGCTTTATGCACAGGAGCAAAGGAATGTAAGAAGCTTCAAGACTAATAAATAAGAAGAAGAGTTGGTGGGCGTAGCCTTACCCTGGGGTGAACCACATATATCCTATGTTGATGTGCCTCGTGCAATGTTATTCATGTTGTTTATGTATTTATCTTCTTAGTGCAATGAACTTGATGTATGTTAGATAGATGTATGGATGCTTAGTGCTCTATTGATGGTAAATGAATGCTAGATCTGAGTTAATGTTATGTGATTGAAAGTGTTTGATTTGATTATTACTGCGTTGTTGTGTAATTAGGGTTTAATCTGTGATGTGAATGGATTTATGAACTAATGCATGTTATTTTTTAAGTTCTCTATTAAGTGTTGTAATCACATATCTGTGTCCCAACTAGGTTGTAGACACCTGAGTCCTACAACCCCCCTACCTCTACCTCGGGTGAGACTTCATCTCCTTCGCAGGTATTTCCGAAAGGGTCGGTAGTAAGGGTTTTCTTGGTGCATTGTTGAAGCATTGAACCCTGGGTCTGCCCCTGGGCCAATAGGGTGTGACGATGCCAAAAGGCTAAGAAAAGGTCGACCTTCATGAAAGTTCTAGAAGGGAATCTTATAAAAGGTGAGGTGGCACCCATATGGTTTAGATCCTACTCACTTCTTTGATTTGGTGGGATCATCCTAATCTCTTTAACCATCTCTATTTCCCCTATATAAGGAGGGATTTCTCATGGAAAATGTTAAGAAATGAATTAAGGTTAATGAAGGTTGAATTTGGATAAAGATTTTATGGAGAGTTCTACATTGGATCATTCTTGAGAGCTTCATTTCAGTTCATCAAGTCATTGTGGATCTTCTTCATTGAAGTTTGGATCAAGTGTGAGTGTTGGAGAAAAGGTTCATCGGAAGGGGACCTTACAACATCAAGGCTTTGGTTGTAATCTCCACTTTCATTATTCATAATAGAGTGATATGTTTCTTTCCCATAAAACTCATCTCGTTTTATTGTATGATTCCTTGATCACATACTTAGGTTATGTTTGAGTATGCTATTTTTCTTTCACTTTGGTTGGATTGTGTTCTCTTTCAGATCTAATATCACAAGAGCACTAGAGTGGAGCTAGGATGATGGAAAGAAGAGGAAGCGATATTTAAATGGTATGTTGCCAATTTTGTTATGGTTCTTAGGGTTACTTAAACATACTCCGAGGGACTCGTCTGAAGGATGAGCTTATATCAACAAGCATATGTTATCCTCCTAAATATTGCGTAAAAATAAAGAGGTACTTGCCAGAAATGGTGGGGGGGAATTTGGGAAAGAAATGTGTCTTTGTATCTGTGTTAGTGGTAGTAATAGTTTCTCTTGAACATGACACCCCCTTTCATCATTGTATCTAGGTTGGGAAATCAATTTGTCTCTCATTTGACTATCCACATATCCATATGTCGGGTCCTCCTTGATTTAATGCTTCCAAGACCATTGTCATGTCATTCACATGTTAAAGACAAGTCCATCCTTAATAAGAATCATATCGAGTCGTCCATCTGCAATTATAAAGTTTCTACCATGTCGGCCTTCCCTGTGTCAGTTATGAATCATTTCATGCTCTGATCTATATCAAAATTGTTACTTATTTCATGTCATTGATGGGGGATACATAAAGGCCCTCCTGTGACGAGTCTTTTCCTTTCGACTTCAGCTCATTATCCAGGAACAAGACTTAGAAATCATTCAGTGCCTTAGAACCTGCATGCCTCAATGGTAGGTTTCTTCACTTTCGATAGTGGGTTCACATCATTGTCCCCTGATTGGAATATTCCCTCGAGTGTTCGACTTCAACTCCTTCATTCACACTTGTTGGATTGCATTGGGGTACCTTGGGAATCATTCACATCAATGGTGATTTCCATTGCACTTGTTAATGGTTCTCATCATTGACTGGTAATCAAGTGGTTTCTACCATGTTCGACTTCAGCACCTATAATCGCATGGTCAGATTCATACTTAGGGCGGTGGAAATGAAGACCCTGGGTCACACCATTCTAGTCCAGGCTGCGATGGAGTATTCATGATTTGTATTGACACATGGATCCACTTTGTATGTCTCGTGGCTATGTCAGAATTTGAAGTCTTTAAAGCATAGATCCACATTGTATTCTAGGTGGCTATGTTGATTCACAATGACATGGATCCACAGTGTATATTTAGTGGCCATGACTCATTTGACACTTTGTAATCTGAGTATGGAAATTCCTACCTCAGACAATGGTATATTATTATGTTGATGCTTGATTGTTTACAGGTTCCCGACTGATGCGCTCTTTGTTTCCGACACACACACATTTTACAAAGTATTTTGGTTGTCATAAGTTCCAGACTCATACTTTGGGGGGCATTATGTTACACATTATTTTGGTCATCTAAATGATCCATTGACAAGAATGTGTTCATGTTCCCAAAAGAACCTATCTTCATGAGAAAGGTGACTGACTTTCTCTTCCAAAAAGCCTTATTAAAGAGGGTCGTCATAGGCTGCATCATAAGCAAGGTGCGATGATGCCTGGTCATCACAGGTTTCCCTAAAGATGGTTTGTGATGTCTCCACAGACTGCTCTATAGTTGGGGTGCGACGATGCAAAAAGGCTAAGAAAAGGTCGAACTTCATGAAATTTCTAGAATGGAATATTTTAGAAGGTGAGGTGGCACCCGTATGGTTGGGATCCTACTTGCTTCTCTAATTTGGTGGGATCATCCTAATCTATTTAACCATCTCTCTTTCCCCTATATAAGGAGGGATTTCTCATGGAAAAGGTTAAGCAAGGAATTAAGGTTAATGAAGGTTGAATTTGGCTAAAGATTCTATGGAGAATTTTGCATTGGATCATTCTTGATAGCTTCATTTTAGTTCATCAAGTCATTGTGGATCTTATTCATTCAATTTTGGAGCAAGTGTGTGTTTTGGAGCAAAGGTTTATCGAAAGAGGACCTTGCAAAATCAAGGCTTTGGTTGTAATATCCACTTTCATTATTTATAATATAGTGATATGTTTCTTTCCCATAAAACTTATCTCGTTTTATTGTATGATTCTGTGATCACATACTTAGGTTCTCTTTGAGTATGCTATTTGTCTTTCACTTTGGTTGGCTTGTGTTCCCTTGCAGATCTAATATCACAGGAGCACTGGAGTGGAGCTTAGACAATGACGACAAGAGGAAGCGATATTTAAATGGTATGTCATCAATTTTGTTATGGTTCTTAGGTTTCATTAAACATACTCCAAGGGACTCGTCCGAAGGATGAGCTTACATCAACAAGCATATGTTATCCTCCTCAAGCTTGCATAAAAATAAAGAGGTACTCGCTAGAAATGGTTGGGGGGGATTTGGGAAAGAAATGTGTGTTTGTATCTGTGTTAATGGCAGTAATAGTTTCTCTTGAACATGACACCCCCTTTAATCATTGTATCGGGGTTGGGAAATCCATTTGTCTCTCGTTTGACCATCCACATGTCCATATGTTGGGTCCTCCTTTAGTCAATTCTTCCAAGACCATTGTCGTGTCATTCATATGTTCAATAGAGTTTCATCCTTAATAAGCCTCTTATCGAGTTGGCCATCTGCAGTTATAAATTTTCTACCATGTCAGCCTTCCATGTGTCAGTTTCGAATCATTTCATGATCTAGTCTATGTCAAAACTGTTACTTATTTCGTGTCATTGATGGGGAATACGTCAAGGCCCTCCTGTGACGAGTCTTTTCCTGTCGAATTCATCTCATTATCCAGGAACAAGACCTAGAAATCATTCACTTCCTTAGAGCCTGCATGCCTCAATGGCAAGTTTCTTCGCTTTTGACAATGGCTTCACATCATTGGCCCCTGATTGGAAGATTCCCTCGAGTGTTCGACTTCAAATTTTTTATTCACACTTGTTGGACTGTACTAGGGTACATTGGAAGTCATTGACATCAATGGTGATTTCCCTCGCACTTGTTAATGGTTCTCATCATTGACCCATAATCAAGTGGTTTCTACCATGTTCGACTTCAGTACCTGTAATCGCATGGTCAGATTCGTACTTAGGGAGGTGGAAATGAAGACCCTAGGTCGCACCATTCTGGTCTAGGCTGTGATGGATTATTCATGATTTGTATTGACACATATATCCACTTTGTATGTCTCTTGTCTATGTTGGAATTTGAAGTCTTTAAAGCATAAATCCACAGTGTATTATGGGTGGCTATGTCGATTCACGATCGCATGGATCCACAGTGTATATTTAGTGTCCATGACTCATTTGACACTTTGTAATCTAAGTATGGGAATGCCTACCTTGGACAATGGTATATTATTATGTTGATGCTTGATTGTTTGCAGGTTCTTGACTGAGGAGCTCTTTGTTTCTGACACACACACATTTTACAAAGTATTTCGATTGTCACGAGTTCCATCCTCATACTTTGGGGGGAATTCTGTTACACATTATTTTGATCATCTAAATGATCCATTGAAAAGCATGTGTTCATTTTCCCAAAAGAACCTATCTTCATGAGAAAGGTGACTGGTTTTCTCTTCCAAAAAACCTTATTAAAGAGGGTCATCGCAGGATGCATCATAAGAAGGGTGCGATGATGCCTGATCATCGCATGTTGCCCTAAAGCTGGTTTTCGGTGTCTCTACGGGATACTCTACAACTAGGGTGCGACGATTCCAAAAGGCTAATAAAAGGTCAAACTTCACGAAAGTTCTAGAAGGGAATCTTCTAGAAGGAGAGATGGCACCCGTATGGTTGGGATCCTAATCGTTTCTCTGATTTGGTGGGATCATCCTAATCTCTTTAACCATCTCTCTTTCCCCTATATAAGGAGGGATTTCTCATGGAAAAGGATAAACAAGGAATTAAGGTTAATGAAGGTTGAATTTGGCTAAAGATTGTGTGGAGAATTCTGCATTGGATCATTCTTGAGAGCTTCATTTCAGTTCATCAAGTCATTGTGGATCTTCTTCATTCAAGTTTGGAGCAAGTGTGTGTGTTGGAGAAAAGGGTCATCAGAAGGGGACCTTGCAACATCAAGGCTTTGTTTGTAATATCCACTTTCATTATTTATAATACAGTGATGTGTTTCTTTCCCATTAAACTCATCTCATTTTATTGTATGATTCCTTGATCACATACTTAGGTTCTCTTTGAGTATGTTATTTTTCTTTCACTTTGGTTCACTTGTGTTCTCTTGTAGATCTAGTATAATAGGAGAATTGGAGTGGAGCTAGGACGACGATGACAAGAGGAAGTGATATTTAGACGGTATGTCGTCAATTTTGTTATGTTTCTTAGGGTTCGTTAAACATACTCTGAGGGACTCGTCCAAAGGATGAGCTTACATAAACAAGCATATGTTATCCTCCTCAATATTGCGTAAAAATAAAGAGGTAGTCGCCAGAAATGGTGGGGGAGAATTTGGGAAAGAAATGTGTCTCTGTATCTATGTTAGTCGCAATAATAGTTTCTCTTGAACATGACACCCCCTTTCATCATTGTATCCGGGTTGGGAAATTCATCGGTCTCTCGTTTGACCATCCACATGTCCATCTGTCGGGTCCTCCTTGAGTCAATGCTTCCAATACCATTGTCGTATCATTCATATGTTCAAGAGAAGTCCAGCCTTAAGAAGCCTCATGTCGAGTCGACCATCTGCAGTTATAAATTTTCTACCATGTCGGCCTTCCCTGTGTGAGTTCCGAATCATGCTATGATCTATCTCAAAACTGTTACTTATTTCGTGTCAATTATGGGGGATACATCAAGACCCTCCTGTGACGATTATTTTCCTATTGACTTCAACTTGTTATCCAGGAACAAGACATTAAAATCATTCATTGCCTTAGAGCCTGCATGCCTCAATGGCAGATTTCTTTGTTTTCGACAGTGGGTTCACATCATTGGCCCTTGATTGGAAAATTCCCTCAAGTGTTCAACTTAACCTCCATTATTCACACTCGTTGGATTGTATTGGGGTACCTTGGGATTCATTGACATCAATGGTGATTTCCCTCACACTTGTTAATGGTTCTCATCATTGACCAGTAATCAAGTGGTTTCTACCATGTTTGACTTCGGCACCTGTAATTGCATGGTCAGATTCGTACTTACGGCGGTGGAAATGAAGACCTTGGGTCACACCATTCTGTTCCAGGCTGCGATGGAATATTCATGATTTGTATTGACACATAGATCCACTTTGTATGTCTCGTGGCTATGTCATAATTTGAATTTTTTAAAGCATAGATCCACAGTGTATTCTGGTTGGCTATGTCGATTCACGATGACATGGATCCACAGTGTATATTTAGTGGCCATGACTCATTTGACACGTTATAATCTGAGTATGGGAATGCCTACCTCAGACAATGGTATATTATTATGTTGATGCTTGACTGTTTGCAGGTTCTCAACTGATGCGCTCTTTATTTTTGACACACACACATTTTACAAAGTGTTTCGGTTGTCACGAGTTTCATCCTCATACTTTAGGGAGAATTATGTTACACATTATTTTGGTCATCTAAATGATCCATTGACAAGAATGTGTTCATGTTCCCAAAAGAACATATCTTCATGAGAAAGGTGACTAGCTTTCTCTTCCAAAAAACCTTATCAAAGAGGGCCATTGTAGGCTACATCATAAGCAAAGTGTGATGATGTCTGGTCATCGTAGGCTTCCCTAAAGCTGGTTTGCAATGTCTTCGCAGGCCGCTCTACAGTTGGGGTGTGACGATGCCAAAAGGCTAAGAAAAGGTCTACCTTCACAAAATTTCTAGAAGGGAATATTCTAGAAGGTGAGGTGGCACCTGTCTGGTTGTGATCCTAATCGCTTCTCTGATTTGGTGGGATCATCCTAATATTTTTAACCATCTCTCTTTCCCATATATAAGGAGGGATTTTTCATGGAAAATGTTAAGCAAGGAATTAAGGTTAATGAAGGTTGAATTTGGCTAAAGATTGTATGGAGAATTCTACATTGGATCATTCTTGAGAGCCTCATTTCATTTCATCAAATCATTGTGGATCTTCTTCATTCAAGTTTGGAGCAAGTGTGTGTGTTGGAGAAAAGGCTCATCGGAAGGGGACCTTGCAACATCAAGGCTTTGGTTGTAATCTCCACTTTCATTATTTATAATACCGTGATATGTTTCTTTCGCATAAAACTCATCTCGTTTTATTTTATGATTCCTTGATCACATACTTAGGTTCTCTTTGAGTATGCTATTTTTCTTTCACTTTGGTTGGCTTGTGTTCTCTTGTAGATCTAATATCAGAGGAGCACTGGAGTGGAGCTAGGATGACGACGACAAGAAGAAGCGATATTTAAATGGTATGTCGCCTATCTTTTGTTTGATAGTAAACTCAATGATTAGAGCTTAGGGAAAGCATCATGTCATGTCTTGTTTTTTTCTATATCTAAGTGGATCTAGGGAGATATGTTTATGCCTGCATTTACCAATAAGTGCCATAACATATACATGTATAGATATGCTATGTTTTAAAATTGCATGTCCACACATCCATTTTGTTTGTCAACTCGTCCTGTGCATGATTGATGATAGAATATAAACCCCTAGAGAAACATACTCAACTATCTGCATTTGAATGTTGTTTGAGCTAGATTTTGTTTTTCCCAAAACCAAGTATCTAAACCTTTCCTCAAAAGAAACATCTCCCACTGATTTTCTGCATGGAGCATTAACAAATCAGCTCACCATCCTTGACAGATTCAAAATCAATTTGTTTTGTCTTCAAGTATACTCTGGTCACAAGAATAATGCCTCATGTTAATATCCATTGTTGATCCAGCATAAAAATCATCCTCAACAACCTGTAATTTTTTGAGCCACTGCCAGAAATCTCTTTCCTGGATTTTGTGGATCATTAATAGTACTACTCATAGAATATCCTTCACTTTCCAATGTAGTTAATAGTTGGCGTGCCTTTCCAACACTTTCAACTATAGTTACAAGACTCCTTAGCAAGGTAATTTGTTGCTTGTTCCTTGAATAACTTATTTCATTGTCCTCGAAGAGGAGGAGTGAGACTTCCATTTAATCAATCAATATCCAACATTGATGTTAATTATCTAGATCTTAGCCTAAGAAGAGGAACACTTTTGAAAACTACTACACAACTCACCTTACACCATTTAATTCATGATATAACTTATATCACGGATAAGGGATAAAAAAAGCATTGTTCATTAAATAGAACTATCATGGAGAGGAGCTATTCTTTATGAACAAGACCATATGAAACCAGACATAATCGCATTGAACATTTTCCTCTAGTTTTGCACTCTGACAGCAATTAGTAGCACTTCTACCCTGGAAGCAACTTGCCCCTTCATTCTGGATACCATTTATTATGTTTCCATATCATTGCAGGCCTTCTGGTGCCATATATCCAAGTGTACTTAACTCCAACATCTTTCCCATCGTAAAATCCTTTGTAAACAGTCCCAAATGTGCCCTAGGCTATAATACTCTTGATATCCAATTTATGATCAGGTCCACATGAGACATTTAGTAAAAGCAACGTGCGAGCCATATGCCGCAATGCAATATCTGTTTGGTTCATTTCATGGTAAAAAAGTGCCATGTTACCGTTGTTGTGTGTTGTATCAGGATGATCCATACCAAGGCATCGCTCATTTATGATAAGCTCTTTGTGCTGCTGCAATTTTTCTCCTGCCATGTCTCCAACATGATATAAACCCATTGCAAGATATCGACAACGACTTTCCACATATCGATGCATAGGACCAGAAACCTGTTGGATAATTGCAAATGATTCAGTGAACAATTTATATGCCTCATTAAGCTTCCCCTCTTCTAACTGAAGTTTGTCAGTTTCAATAAGATCACGGGGATCAACACAAACAGGGGCAGAGTGCTTCGCTACTGCATGCATGTCCAATATCTCTGAAGTTTTGAATGGAGCCTCCGCATAAAGATCATATATCCATGCAGCTATAGTCAAACCAACCTTCTGGTTGATAATATTAATCTGATTCTCTATCTGATGTGTTCCAACTGTAGAGATCACTATATCCAGCTACGACCTGAAAGAAACCAAACAAGCTCTACGCCCTGTTGTTTTCCTTCTTTCTCGCATGGGTGTTTCTTTCCTTGACAGTTGTGAGTTCTACGGCGTTCATCATCCGACTTACCTTCCAACACCTGTAAACTTCATCTATCTGTTCGACGCGCATAACTTTGAACGCCTGTAAGCTCATTGAAACTTGATAGATTTCTCTCTGCGATCACTATTGCCATTTCAATCATCAAACTGTGCATTGATGAACTGTATACTTCTCGTCCTCGATCCCTAGAATATGTTTGACACCTCGACACTTGCAGATTGAAACCCGAGCTATGTTCATTGTTAGAGCACCTCGAATAAGGTTTTGTTTCATTTTTAAACGGTAATTTGTTTTTTTTTCTTTATTTTACTTAGGAATAAAATCCCACATGCATCGGGATTTTAGATATTATCATAGTTATATACACCAATGATCTCTCATGCTTATCAATGACACATATGAAATGGAAAGGGCTTGGTGTTTGGGCGCTATTGTAGGCTGATGTGTTAGTTCAGAATTTGGAAGAGTAGTTCAATGTATGATATGACATAGGTTTACACTACGTTATAAGATTAAGTCACAATAATCTATACTAGGGTTGGGAGAAATTTACAAATGAATATGCATCTTTTTATTTGAAAATTTAAAAGATATTAAGGCTAGGGTTTCAGGTAAAATTTAAAAGATATTAAGGCTAGGGTTTCAGGTTAAAAACACAATTATTGTAGTTTTTCATTTTTAGAATGCAGGTTATAAGACTAAGTCACAATAATCTTGGGCGAAAGCAATTAACGAGAGTTTTATTTGAAAATTTAAAAGATATTAAGGCTAGGGTTTCAGGTTAAAAACACAATTATTGTAGTTTTTCATTTTTAGAATGCAGGTTATAAGACTAAGTCACAATAATCTTGGGCGAAAGCAATTAACGAGAGTTTGATGAAGTATTTGGAAGTTATAATCTATATTAAGGCTAGGGTTGGGAGAAATTTACAAATGAATATGTATCTTTTTATTTGAAAATTTAAAAGATATTAAGGCTAGGGTTTCAGGTTAAAAACACAATTATTGTAGTTTTTCATTTTTAGAATGCAGGTTATAAGACTAAGTCACAATAATCTTGGGCGAAAGCAATTAACGAGAGTTTGATGAAGTATTTGGAAGTTATGACATAAAAGATATTAAGGCTAGGGTTTCAGGTTAAAAACACAACTATTGTAGTTTTTTATTTTTAGAATGCAGGTCATAAGACTGAGTCACAATAATCTTGGGCGAAAGCAATCAATGAGATCTTGATGAAGTATTTGGAAGTTATGACACTGGTCAAAAGACCTAGGAAATTGACGAATCAAGTATAAATTAATGAAAGCGCTCAAAATTACAAGTACATTTTGAGCGCTAACATTTTATTTCAATTTAAGTAGTTAAATATATCATGTCTCTTAAATAACTTATAAGATTATATAGTAAGTCATATAAATGCATTTAAAATATTTTATAGGATAACATTTATAAAGAATTTTTTAGGGAAACGTTCATCCATACAAATTAACAACATCATTATACTTATTAAATCTCCATAAAAATAGAATCTAAAACATCCAGAATATATAAAATAATAAGATAATTATTATAACATGATCATCATCTATAACTAAAACTCTATAATTTAAGTAAATTTGACAACATCTATCATGAACAATAAATCAAAACCATCATACGTAATAAATATGCATCCAAAAATCATCAACCACTTTCAATATATAAAAAATGATGAGTCAATATTGATAACATCATCATCATATATAACTAAAAAAAGTGAAAGTCAAATATATATGCCAGTAGATCAATATCATCTGAAAATGATACATGGCCAACAATCGACATAAGTCAAAATGATACATCATGTACAAATGATATAAATAAAAATTATAAATTATGTAAGACAAAATGATACAAGTCAATATGATACATCATGTCCAAACGATATATCTCAACATGAAGCATGCCAAAATGATACAAATTAATAATATGGTACTGGAGGTCGTGAAAATTATACATATGATAGTAACCATGAAAAGAGGCATTATAACAATATATAAAAAATGATGCATGATGCACTCTATATGATCATGAATGCCATTGGATGCTACCATCAACTGCCTCAACATCATCATCACCATTGTGATCATTATCATCATGATATTCATGATCGTCATCTGCATCGACACTAGCATCGTTGTCATCTGTATCTACGTCATCATGAGAATCATCTTCCATATAAGCATCAAACCCAACATCATGATCTGGATCTATTTGTTGAGGATGATATGAATCTTCTGGAAGATCCTTGTTCTGCAAAAACAAACATTTAGAATGAAAAATTGTTATTTATTTCATGCAATAATTAATTTATTTTATATATATCTAATATTACAACATATGAAATGAAACGATAATCATATTACATCATACCAAAGTGCACATACTATAATAAAATATCAAATAAGTTACAGCTAAGATGTCATTCCATTAATGTAAAACATTCAACAATTCTAATAAATGTTATTAAAGATCATAAAAAAATGTTATGCCTAGCCTTTCCTTGCCTTGCCTTGACATGCCATGCCTTTTATCGACATGCCTTGCATTGAAATGCCTTTCCTTAGCATGCCATTCATTTCCTTTACTTTACATGTCATGCCTTGCCTTGACAAGACATACCTTTCTGTGACAAGACATGCCTTGCCTTGACATTTCTTTCCTTACCTTGAAATGTCATGCCTTGCCTTGCCTTAGCATGCCTTTCCTTGAAATTCCTTTCCTTTCCTTGCCTTGTCATGCCTTTCCCTAACATGCCTTGCCTTGAATTAACATGCCTTTCCTTGACAGATATTTCCTTACATTGACATGCCTTGCCTTGACATGTCATTCCTTACATTGAAATGCCTTGCCTTGGCATGCCATGCCTTGCATTGAAATTCCTTTCCTTAACATGCCATGCCTTGCCTTTCCTTGACAATCCATGCCTTGCCTTGACATGTGTTGTCTTGCCTTGCCATGCCTTGCCTTGACAAGCCATGCCTTTCTTTGACATGTATTTCCTTTCCATGCCATGCTTTCCCATGTGTTGTCATTCCTTACCATGACATGCCTTGCAATGCCTTGCCTTGCCATGCATTCCCTTTCCTTTCCTTTCCATGCCTTGCATTCCCTTTCCTTTCCTTTCCATGCCTTGCATTGACAAACCTTTCCTTTCATTGGCATGCCTTTCCGTGGCATGCCTTACATTGAAATACCTTTCCTTTCCTTTCCTTGGCATGCCTTTCCCTACCATGCCTTTTCATTCCTTTCCTTGGCATGTCTTTCCCTGCCTTGACATGTCATTCTATGCCTCTCCTTGACATGTCATGCCTATCCTGATCATGCCTTTCCTTAACAAGCCATGCCTTTCCTTGACAAACCATGCCTTCCCTTGAGATGCCATGTTTTTCCATGCATTTCCATGCCTTACCTTCAATTGACCTGCAATTCCTTTCCTTTCCATGCATTCCCTTGCCTTTCCTTGCCATGTCTTGCCTTGATATTAATTTCCTTACCTTTCCTTGACATGTCTTTCCCTTACATTCCTTGCCTTGCCCTGAAAGACCTTGCCTTGCATTGACATGCCTTGTCTTGACATGCCATGCCTTGTATTGACATGCCTTTCCTTGACATGCCATGAATTTTCTTGCCTTGGCATTCCATGCCTTGCCTTGACAATTGTTGGCATAGGGGCAAACCCATGGTTCAATGCTTCAACAACACACCAACAAAACCCTAACTACTAGCCCTTTCGGCAACACCTGTGAAGCAGATGAAGTCTCACCAAAGATAGAGGCAGGGCTGGTTGCAGGACTCCAGTGTCTGCAACCTTAGCTGCAACACAAATCTATGATTACAATACTCTAACAAAGCACTTAGCAATTGTCATTCATTAATACTTAACCTTTGTCTACAACACATATAAACCCTACTTATAGCGTAGTGCATTATTCAACAAGATTCAACACATTCAAGAACTAAGAACATCAACATAGATCAGATCTAGCATCACATTCACATCATTAGGCACTAAGCTATCATATTCATCTAAGCATACATCATTGCACTAATAATTAATCATATGAACCATAAAACAACCATAATGCATGAAGAAACCATAACACAGGATATATGTGGTTCACCCCCAGCCTGGGGCTACGTCCAACAACTCTTCTTCTCTTTATTATCTTCGGTCAATCATCTACATGCACAGAACCACAAGGTCCTACTCCGCATAAGACAAGAGATCTGCGCACACCTTGCCAGATCTTCCTTCTCCAAGCTAGGTTATAGCACAAGGCCTCTACATAATATCTTACAGTCACTTGCACTTAGCCTTGCAAGTCTCACAGAGTATGCACAAAGAATGTAAAATTATCACTTGTACTTAGCACATTGGCCTTCACTTTCCCTTTTGCACTTAACATCACATCACACCCTTTTTCACCCCCTCTACTTACATCACCTAGATTTATATTTATACATTACAAAATGGGCCTAACAATGGGTAAACCCATGGGCTGACATCCCCATACCCGTTACATAAGCCCAAAACCCAAAAACTCCTAAAAAGAGGCCGAGATCTCGCAATCTCTGCTTTGACTTGCGCTCTGCCTTCGACAGCCTGTTGAAGTCCCAAAATAGGTCAAACCTGACCAAGGATCTCCAAAACTTGGTCAAGGGCCAAAAGGCCCCCAACAACCACTTGTGACTCACCCCGAGTCACTCTCATCTGGGTATCTCTACTTCAAAAGCCTCGAGCATGTCTCGAGCTTCTTCTACCTGCTACTGCGCCAAGGCCTCCTACGTGGTGAACTCCTGAAGAACTACCTTGTTCACAGGTCCCTCTAAGTGTTGTTTGACTGAAGTGACTACTTGTTTCAGCTCTACTCCTCAGCCTTCAATCTCCTCAAACAATTGGCAAGCTGCATCCTGGACTGGTTGGAGCCTCTGAGTCACTTCCATGACTTTTCTCTGTATGGTATTGACATGTTGTTGAGAAGTGCATTGTTCCTGAGATTGTTTCATTCTCTCAACTATTGAAAGGAGCTTCAGATGTGCCTGTACCGTCGTTGCTTGTTTCTTTGCCTCCTAGAGATTTGGCTCCAATGTCTTCTGTTCAGGGTCCTTAGTAAGTCTCTCATAAGTCTGTGCACTTCTACTGCTAAGTTGTTGACATTCCAAATCTAATTCTCTAATCCTCTCAATTTCGCTCCAGGTAGTGGCTTCTCTTTGGTCTCGCACATCCTGCAGAGTACTTGGTATCCTTTTTAGCTCTAGATCTAATATTCTATGTGGAATTTGTTGGATGGACTCAACATGTTGTGATACTTGATGCTCCATTGGGTCTTCCTCCTTGTGCTCTAAGCTCGTCAGAGAGTGAAGTGCTCTCTTGATTGTTTCTTTTACTCCAAACTGCTCCGCGAGCAACTGTTCTTTCTCTTACTAGATCTGTGCCTTTTCCTTGTCAAACTTTGCTTGGAGGGAAGCCTTCTCCTACAATGCAACCTTGTGTTGCTCTATTACTCCCTCTTGTTCTTGCTTCAGGGACATTGTGGCCTATTCTGTTTCTTCTTGTGCGTGACGAAGGTGGGCTTCAATCACATCGGCTAGTCTGTGGAGTTGGGTAGGCTCATCTCCCAACTCTATTTCTTCTGATGGAGGGGGTGTAGTGGACACTGTTCGGCTGGAGTGAAGGGCCTGTTGTACCCCTCACAGTTTTTCTTCAATTTTTTCATACATAGTCTCTTTCTTAGCTTCATTTCTCTGCAAAATATCTTCTGAGGCATTCGATACAGCTCTGATGATGAGTTCGAATTTATCGAGCGTGAGCACAATCTGCAGCTTGGTCATACTAGCTTTTGACTTCTTCCACGATGTGGGTTTAATGGGAGAAACCTTTCTTTTTTGAGATGGCTCTACGTCATCAGTGGTATTTTGTGGCAGTGTTACTTCACCTTGCTTCTGCTCATATTCTTTTCCATTGTTATCTTCTTTATCTACTTCGTCATCACCTTCTCCTCCAGGTGATATTAAAGTAGTTTCTTCTGATGCACTACTCAGTTTATTGGACTTCTTCTATTTTCTTCCTTCTACTAGTTCCAGGTGTATCATGCCCTTCATGAGTGATCACCGAGCTTCTGATTAGTTTGGGATCGGATAGTTCTACGGGGTCAATAGGGATAAGGAGTTCTGCAGGGCATTCCTCATTTATTTCTTCAAGGTCCTCCTCTGTGAGTTTGTAGTAACTCTGTAGTACTTCTTTGTGTTCGTCTTCGCGCGCAATGATGTAGATAAAATGTCTATCTATGTGGAACTTCACAAATGGCCTGAACCTGTGTAGGGTGTTCGACGTTATACAAGGGATAGCCTCAATATACCTCTTTAACTGTAGGTAGTAGGTGTGGAACACCGTGTTTGATTTCCATTTTTTTCCCATATCGCTTAAATAACATAACGAAGTGAACTACGCGGCTAAGGGTTCAGATGGCTCTAGTTCAGGGAAGGTTCCACCTTCCGACATATCCGAAGCTATGAACGTGATGAGGATCAGTAGGAAACTAAAATGGAAATCATAGCCCTAATCCTGAGCTTCGTGACAGTCTTGGTCTAACTGTTTCACTAAGTATTTCGCCCAATTCATTTGTATCCCTTCCACGCATTTCCATGTGAGGTCAACAACAAACCCTGTGACCTGTGTGGGTCTGTTCTTCTAGAATAGTTTACCAGCAATCAACTGGAAAGAAATGCAAAGTGCACCATTATGGATGGATGCTACCTTGTATCCTCTCTTCCCCTACTCCACATCGTTGTATGTATCTTTAATCTTCTGTGCTAGTGCACAGTCTGCAGCCTTCCCTAGGTAAAAGTCTTGTGGGTCTGGTCCTTTCTTGCTCAATCTGGTGATCTGATGGATTAGATCCATATCGACGGTGATGACTCTGTCTATCCACAAATAACCTCCATGGAAGTTCGACAACAAGATCTTAACACACATTAACCTCCTGGCTCCCTTCAAAATGGGGCATTTTCATCACGTTCAGAATGGTGGACTGTGTAAGGTCCATAGTCCATGGTTGGGGGATTATCCTTGACTTCTTCCCCTTCGTTCTAGTCAAATACCTATGAGGAGTGAGCATGTTGAAGTTCTTTTGATCCCTGAGGTTAAAGTCGCTGATCTTTAATGTTGTGATCTTATCCGGCTGAGGCTTGCCTGTATGTATCCCCTTCGGGAGGTATGCAATAACCAAGATGTAGTTTAAGTCCTTAAGGACACTGTCACGATTCACCATGCCGACCAGAGGCGGGATGTAGTCGGGCATGATGGAAGGGGTTAACTTCGCGTTTTCCAAGTCATCTTGATGCTTGGTTCTTTTCTTATCTGCAACTCGGGATGGTTTGGATCTGCAAGCAGTCGAAGGGGAGGATTTCACTCCTCGCGTCGATGAGGCTTGAACTCATGTGGACATCACTCTCTCTTCCATTAGATTGATTAAAATTTCCTCTACTGACTTTTCCAAAATGCTGAGCTTGTCCGACATGCACGCTCGACATCAGATATCTCAAGTTGATGAACAATTTCTCAATCCAATAGAATGGATGGCAAGGTCTCAATAAGCACAACACAATAACAATGAGTTCTCTAGTTCGCTTGGATACAATTCGTGAAAGTGTGATCGGCGCAACAGTCGACAGGATAAGTAGACAACAATGTAACAGATCCTTCCAACGAACAAGAAGCCTTCATCAATGCAGCTCTGTCAATTACGATGAGGTCCCAACGGTCCGATGGCAAGCTTTATGATCATATATGTTGTTCTAACCATTCGGGAACGTCAATCTAACGGTTATAATGCCTCCAACAGTCATATCGCTCCGCCATGGCGAAGTTCCAATTTGATCTGCTCTGATATTCCGGCGAAGTTCGAATTCAGGAGACCTTCCTTCTGCGAAGTCTTCTCTAGAACTTCCTGTAATTTCTTCAACTTTGCTTTCTTCTTGCTGATATTTCTAGCCTTCTTCCCTGTGATCTATGTTACTAGGTTCCTCTTCCCATTCTTATTGGTATCTCCTCTTGCCATAGTAACTTCAAGTTTTTTATGGTCTTTCATAGGGTTCAAGTCTAATACTTCTTTTCTGTCTGGGGTAGGTTCTCTACTCTCTTGTACAGACATGTGTTTCAATTCTTCTTGTGTTCTTTCAACTTCGACATCCAGATTTCTGGTCCTTAGTAGCTTCGACTGGTTTTCTTGTTATTCTAGTAAGTTTTCTATTCTCTTAGCCATGAAGTCTCTTAGTTATTTTTTTTTCTGTTCTAGATCTTCCTATTCTTTTCTTCTGGTCTAATCTTTCTCAATCCAGGTTTTTCCTAGTAGCATGGAAAATGGGGCGTTGTTCTCAACAAACTTAATGATCTCAAATTATTCTTTTGTCGAAGTGCCATAAGAACTCATAGATGTATGGGTAAGTCTTCCACATAGGGTTATCAACTTTCCTCTAAATAATATTATTCCTCCCAATGAAGGAAGCATAGCAGGCTTTCCTAAAATTTCCCAAGTTATTTCTGTCATAATATTCACCTGTGTTTCCTCATCCAGAACATAGTCTATGTCGAAGTCTCATATTCTTGTTTCTATGCACTCTTTTTCTTTGAAGATATCTGATAAGTTGATATCTCTATGGTCATTCAGGGTTTCTTTCATTTGTAGTAATATAGTCTCTGATTCTTTCTGGGGTTCTTACATGGTCTCAGTGTTTTGGCCTTTCTCAGGGTTTTCTTGTCTCATATTCATTCTTTCAACCTTAGCAATCATTCTGGGGAAATAAAGAACATCATGGTCTGTAGCTTTACAACAAAGACAACTAGGTTTTCTACCAGGGCATGCCTTAGAAAGATGTCCCGGTATTCTAAAACTATAACAAAGAGTTAACCCTCTCTTCCTCTTAAATGATCCCCAACCTTTCTTGTACTGCGCACTAGGATCATGGTGGCTATCCTGCAAAAAAATCTTGCTAGGATCCTGCATCCATTTGTTAGTCCAAACATTCTTTCTATGCATAGGAATAAAATATCTTTCATTATTTATATCAGATCTACTCATATCAAACCTTCTTTCTTCTAACCGTGCTCTAGTTTTCATATTAGGACAAAATTTGTCAAACATACCTAGATCCATAATTTTGAAAAAAAAATTCCACTTATCTTACCTTTATCAAAGAACAAAGCTTTCAAATCTTACCTCTTTAATGAAAATATTTCACTGATCTTACCTCTATTAGAGCACAAAGCTTTCAGATCTTACCTTTTTTCTTCAGATTTGCCTCCTTTCTTAGCACAGGACTTCGTAAATCAAGTAGAATATTGCGCACTAAAGCAACAGATCTACACACAGATCTTTCCTTCTTTTCCTCAGTTCCCAGCAATCACAGTTTCAGGTCCCAACAATGGAACCATTTGTTGGCACAGGGGCATACCCAGGGTTCAACTCTTCAACAACGCACCAAAAAAACCCTAACTATCGGCCCTTTCAGCAACACCTGCGAAGCAGATGAAGTCTCGCCCGAGGTAGAGGCAGGGGTGGTTGCAGGACTCCAGTGTTTGCAACCTTAGCTGGGACACATATCTGTGATTGTAATACTCTAACAAAGAACTTAGCAGTTGTCATTCATTAGCACTTAACCTTTGTCTACAATGCAGATTAACCCTAATTACAGCACAGTGCAGTATTCAACAAGATTCAATGCATTCAAGCACTAAGCAAATCAACATAGATCAGATCTAGCATCTTATTCACATCATTAGGTACTAAGTTATCATATTCATTTAAGCATACATCATTGCACTAATAATTAATCATATGAACCATAAAAAAACCATAATGCACGAAGAAACCATAACACGGGATATACATGGTTCACCCACAGCCTGGGGCTACGTCCACCAAATAATCTTCACTTTATTATCTTATGTCAATCATCTACATGCACAAAGCCACAAGGTCCTACTCCACATAGGAAAGGAGATATGCACACACCTCGTCGATCCTCCTTCCTCGAGATAGGTTACAACACAAGGCCTCTAAAATCTCTTATAGTCACTTGAACTTAGCCTTGCAAGTATCACACAATATGCACAAAGAATGTACAATTATCACTTGTACTTAGCACATTGGCCTTCACTTTCCCTTTTGCACTTAGCATCACATCAGACCCTTTTTCACCCTCTCTACTTACATCGCGTAGCTTTCTATTTATACATTACAAAATGGGCCTAAACATGGGTAAACCCATGGGCCGACATCCCCATACCTGTTAGATAAGACCAAAACCCAAAAATCCCTAAAAATAGGCTGATATCCCACGATCTCCTCTTCGAATTGCGCTCCACCTTCGACAGCCTGTCGAAGTCCCAAAATAAGTCAAACCTAACCAAGGATCTCCAAAACTTGGTCAAGGGCCAACAACAATCCATGCATTTCCTTGACATGCCATGCCTTGAATTGCCTTGTCATGACATGTCTTGCCTTTCCATGCCATGCCTTGACATGCCCTTCCTTGCCTTGACATTCCAAACATTCTCAATTGGAAGTATCGAGTGACATACATTCATCAATTGAGACTTGCACTAGGGCCAAATGCTTCAATTTGGAATCTAGATAACATTATTGTTCAACATGGAAACATTGAGGATGTAATCACATACAAAAATATTTATAAAGAACTAGATGTTGATGAAAAATGCTTGTATTGTTCCAGAATAGTTGCATGACATCTTCTTGGGATATGGAATCTCAACACTGTACAATGGTCCAATGTTCTTGATACTTTGTATGTTTTCAATTCTAGGGACACTTTACTTGATGTTCACCACTTCATAAAAGTTTAAGCAGAAGGAAAGAGGCTAAGACAACCCTACACACTGTTATTTCACATTGTCCTACAATATAAAACCAAAATATAAGTCAGAAAAGTATTGTGCCCAAAAGAGAAAAGTTGGAAATGCAAATGAAAAACCCAAAAAAAGGACCTAGAGATTATAATAAATTAAAAAAAAACCCTAAAACTAAAAAATAGTCCTACAAATGCAAATTCAACATTCAAAAATAAGGCTGGAATTTAGTCTTTTATGCAAATGCATGAGGGTTGAAGATATTAAATTTTTTAAGCTTAAAATGAGATGGAAATTTTGGATTTTGTCATGAGGGTTGAAAATACAAGTTTTTAATCTTGAGTATGAGTTGTAAATGGATGTCAAGCAAGCCTAAAAGAGGGTCAAAAAATTGAATTTCAAGCAAGCTTATTCTCTTTAAGAATTTGTCCCATAAGGTAGCCAAGAAACAAAGCTTGAAGAGTTTGCTTCTTCAATCCCAAAGGAGGGAAAAAACAAATAGTGCAAAAAAATGAAAGAGCATAAAAAACTAGTGATGTGAAAGGACATAGAAAATACGATCAAGATATGCAATAAGTTATGCTCAATTAATCCAGAAAGTAGAGAATGGAATGCTTGGCTAAAAATGAGGTTGCATAAGAGAGTTTGACCCAACAAAAGAGTTTTGAAAATTGACCCCCTGTGTCGGATTTGCATTGTGCCTCGCTTAGCAAAAATATAGTTCCAGAGATCCTCTAACAAAAACTTTTCCGAGTGATGGAATCATAGGAGAGGGGTCTCCTTATCTATAATATTGTTACGGTTCGTCGATCCAAGGCACATGTTGCGTGTTATGGCGACTTGCAACTCGCCTCTTGAAGCCATTCAAGGAGACAATGACAATTTGGTCTGGTGGCACAAAATCAGAACCAAGTGATGTAATTGAGTTATGTAACCCCCAAAAGGTATTCATGGACAATTCCCACACGACCACTGTGCCCACAATCACTCAACACAGGGGTTGTAAAATTTGACCCCCTGTGGTGGATTTGCATTGTGCCTCACTGAGCTAAACCCTAGTTCTGAAGATCCTCTAACAAACACTTTTCTGGACGAAATAATCATAGGAGAGGGGTCTCCCTCGTTGGAATCCAGTGATAGGATCCCAATAGAACTGGTGTTTCATCTATCTGAGGCACGGTTTGGGTGCTATGGCGAGTTGCAGCTTGCATCATGAAGCCATTCAGGGACACAATGAAAATTTGGTCCGATGGAAGAAAATTACAATCGGGCGATGTAACTAAGTTTTGTAAGCTTTGGAAGGTCCATATGGACAACACCCACGTAACCACAGTGCCCACAATCACCCTACACAAGGGTTGTGAAATTCGACCCCCTATGCTAGATTTGCATTGTTCCTCACTGAGAAAAACCCTAGTTCTGAAGATCCTCTAACAAACACTTTTTTGGGCGACATCATCATAGAAGAGGGGTCCCCTTAGCTAGAATCTGATACCAGTATCCCAACGAAACGAGTGGTTTTTCGATCAAAGGCACATTTTTCGTGTTATGATGAGTTGCAACTCACCTCCTGAAGCCATTCAAGGAGACAATGACGATTTCGTTTGGGGGCACAAAATCACAACCAGTTGACGTAACTAATTTTTGTAATCTTTTGAAGGTTCGTATGGCCAACGATCACATGACCACGGTGCCCATAATCGCCCGACACAGGGGTTGTGAAAGTTGACCCCCTGTTCCAGATTTGCATTGTGATCGCAAGACTCCCAGGAAGCGAGCAACCCCTGATTAGTTAGTTCTATGCAATTGATGGACTTGTTGCATAGTTTAAGAGAAGATATTGTTATCTTAGTCAAATTTAAGAGTGGATAGGAATGTTATCTTAGTTTAAGATCCGATATTGTCTATGTACTTGTTGCATAGTTTTAGTACTTTTCTGATATGTACATTCATATCCCTTTACCACTCTCTACATACACAACCACTCTCCCTAACCTCTTAAATAGTTAGTTATCTTCCAAATGGTTGCTTTCTACTAGAGAATATGACCCTCTCATCCAATAGGATTACAACCCAACTCCCAAATTATACAAGTTGTCAATCAAAGTTCAATGCCACACATTGCCCCGTCTTTTCCCTAAGGATAATCTAACACTGGTACAATCATTCCATTTAAAATCATCAAACCATTTTAATTTGAAGCAACTGACCATCGATTCATCTATACATACATTTGATTGTGTTGTTTGCAACATCATCCACATTATTTTTTTTTTACATCTCAGTAGCAACCTTATCGGCTGGTGTGCATGCCAAATTGGCATGCACAGAAGCCATAGGGTTGTTGTGCATGCCAAATTGGCATGCACAATATCCCTATGGCTTATGTGCATATCAAATTTGCATGCACACCATCCATAGGGCTATTGTGCATGCCAATAGGGATGTTGTGCATGCCAATTTGGCATGCAAAAAATCCATATGGCTTATTTGCATGCCATTTTGGCATGCACAACAGCCCTATGGCTATTTTGCATGCTAACTTGGCATGCACAGAAGCCATAGGGATGTTTTGCATGACAAATTGGAATTCACAATAGCCACAGGGCTGATGTTCATGCCAATTTATTGTTTTATGTCTAGATAAAAAATGTTAGATATTTCCCATAAGCCACAAGTCCATATTCCTTTCATTTTGAATATTTGAGAGCAATTAAGAGTAATTTTGAGACCCCTAGATCTAAAAACTAGCTAAGAATTTAAATATGTATGTATGTATATATATATATATATATATAACACAAAACTATATCTCTTAGACCAACCTGGCTTCTGGTAGGAGACATACTAGAAGCAATCCTAATTTTGAAATTTATCCTCCATTTTATAACCCATAAATACTCATTTAGAGGCCAATTCTTGTATCCCAACCCAACCAAAAAGGCCTAGGAATCCCCCACATTATTTCAGTATCAAGATACAGATCAAAAGCTCTTGATCCTGTTGACTTTTTTTCAGCACCTCCACCTAGCCCAAAAATCCTAGATCTGCATACTCCTTTCAGTTCAGATAGCATTTCCAAACTAGACCCATCCTATGAACCTCAAAGAATCATAATACCAATCACTACTACAAAAAAATCATTAATACTACAACATATAATGGTTGGAGCAGGTAGAGGAGCTGGAGGAGGAGGAAATAAACATCTTCCCCTTCGAATCATGCCTTGGGTTGCTACTAGACATGGTCCTTTATCAATCCATGGAATTCTAAAGGATATGCCCGAAAATTATCTCAAGTTAATGCCCAAATATAATGCAAAAAAGAAAGGAAAAACTAAATAACATTTGAATGCATTTCAAAACTTTACATATAACCTAAATGTAGATCATGAAGATGTGTACATGAGGATCTTTGTACGAACTCTAGATGGAGATGTATGAAAATGATTCATAAATCTAGGAAATGCAACTTTAAACTCTTGGGAAACCCTAGAAGCATCTTTCTTAGAACAATGGGGGGAGAAAAATGACTACCAATATTACCTTACTCGTTTTTCCTCATTAAAGAAAAAGGAGAATGAAAATGTGGAGGAATTCAAAAAAAGATCAAATAAACTTTATAACAAGATTCCCACATCTATCAAAGCTACCTTGACTGCTACTATGATAAAAATTTCAGGAGCCTTTGAGCCTTATGATGTAGGAGCATCGTACGCATCCAGCCAAGAAAGCATAAAGGCGAAAGACAACTGGAAAAGCACCAACACACATTTTGAAATGTTTTGAAAAATTAATGAGCGGATATTAATGTAATAGCTAGGGGAAGCATACTTACATTTATATCTTGGAGTTGTGAATAGATCTTGAGCGATTTCTCTCATATGTCGAATTTAATAGGCATTTAAGTCTATTTAATGAAAGTAGGTAGATTTGATTTAATAGATTAGATATTTTAGAAGTGTAGGAGGGAAAACATATATAGACACCCTCACCCTTGTATCATTGGGACATGAACATTATGATCATTCAGATTTCATAAGTTGTAGAGCTGAAGCAGAGAACTGTAGAGAAGAACCCATGTACATGAATGTTTGAGTTAATAAATGAAGCTTTGACTCAATTTTCATGATGTTATGATACTTATTGTTTACATTTGTTAAATGGTATGTTTACAGTTGTTTTATTTTCTCTGTTATGCATTTGTTTCAATGTTGTGTCGGGTGTATGATTTCATGTTGAGTGTATGAAGTCTGAGAGAGGAGAAGAATGAGTTTCAATTGTTTCTCTTCCTGAGAATTCCTACAAAGAGTGCAGTGAACGTCCGCAAGGTGTGCGTTGATGACGATCTGAGTTTAATCTTAGAAAGCTCAGGAGAGATATCGTTGTTCTCATAACCAGTAGAAGTGCGGGTGGGGCACAGAGTCGTGAAAGGTGTGTTCAGGCTGGTTGAAGCCTTAGAACTTATCAACTAAGGTGAAGGTTGAAGGAATATTGTTGCAAAGAGTCCACAGGGTCGAAGACTCAAATAACCATAGGTTATTTGAAATTTGCCGCAAGGAGTTCGAGAAGGATTCCTTTTGGGGCTTGAGTTTGCAAGTGAGAGCTCAGGAGGGATAGCACCTTTGAAATGTTCAAAGGGAGGTGGAGATCGAAATCATCTCGTAGAAGTCAAGTTTAGGTGGAAGCACGCCAAGTCATTTTGGCCAAGAGATCCTTGAAGAAGAGTGAATGAACAGTGAAATTTCTTCATGGAAGAAGTGTCGAAATCCCATGGATCGTTGGATCTCGCAGAGCTATGAGAAGGTTAAGGTTGAGTGTCTTTTAGCATTCAGGAGCTCAAGAGGAGTAGTGAATGTTGGATGAGAAGCAACAAGAGCCATTGATCCCCCTTTGAAGTGGAATTTCGGCATTTCGTCATTTTGAGGTTCGGCATTTTGGCAATTTTGATGACAAGGAGTCAGGGCACTTTGCATTGAAAACCCCGAAGTCGCGAAACACGATGTGTCTTTGGAGTAGGGTTGTGGTCATGGAGGAAGCAGTCACATGGACCGAGATTTGGTCAGGGGCTAATCATCGTTGATCCCATTTTGGAATTTCGGCATTTCGAGGTTCAGGAAGTAGAGGAGGCTGTGATTTTGAAATCGAGAGTTTCAAACTCCCGATTCGTGAAATCCTGAAAGATCCAGAGCCGTCGGATCGAGGAAGATCTCAGTCGTAGATCACGTGGGAGGTGAGGCTTTGAGAATTTTGGAATTGGAGTTATGAAAGGTAAGGAAACTCTCTGCAGTGGATCTTCGCGAGTCGCGAAATCCTGAAGAGCGAAAGGAAACTTTCTCGAAAGGTTGAGGGATAATAGCCGTTGGGCCCCAATCGGGTTTCGAGGTTTCGAGACTCAAGAGGTAGAGTTGCATGGTCAACACAAATCCTAAAATCACGAAGAGAGAAATGCCAAAAGTTGGGTCCCAAGTATCAGTCATAGGATACGTGCGACGGAAGTCAAAGGAGTGGTCAAGGTTCGGCGAAAATCCCTAAAGGTCGTCAATCTCGCCAAAGAAAAAATTTCGGAATTCAGGGAATCATAAGGGAAGAGGAACGATCGTTGGTTGTTCGCTCAAGTCCCGAAAATCTGAAATTAGTGGGCAACAAGTGGCGTGTGTTCGGCGCATTGAAGGAGTCAACCTTCATTGACATTTCGTGTTTCGGAGGTTGAAGAGTCAAGGAACTTACATCAGGATTTGCGAAGTCGCGAAATCTAAAATTCCTTTTTTGGTAAAAGTCCCGATCATATTTGTTGATCAAGTATGTAGAGTTAGCACCCTGTGTTTGATCACACATGCATAACTCATAAGGACCTGTGGATACACCCTTGTGTGTGTGAGATATTCCCTGTGGGGAAAATTGAAGAGTCAATCTGACTTAGGGAAAGGTTTAGAACGATCCTAAGACCAGGAGGTCACACAGAACCTGCTGAGCCAGGGGGTGTTGCGTTAGTTGTGGTATCAGAGCACATAACAAATTATTTTCTTTCTGTAGTAGAGAGAAAAGAGGAAAAAAATTTAGCCATGCTGCCGAGAGGAAGAGCTAGGCAAATTCCTGATCCAGCAATGGAAAGAGAAATGCATGAGTTACATGCCAGACTTGATGCTATGGAGACAACACAGAGGCACACAGTTGACGCTGGGGATATCAGCGAGGCTGAAAGTGAAAATGAAGCTAGAAACGAAGGAGAATAAGTTGTAGTCGAAGATGCTGCAAAAGAATGCTTATTCAGGGTTGTTTCAAGGATAGGTGCCAGAGAAAAAATGGGCATTCCCATGTATGAGGGAATCTTAGATGTTGAAGAACTTCTATACTGGATTAGAGATCTAGACAAATACTTCGAATATGAGGGTGTCGAGGAAGATAATAAAGTCAAACATGTCGTTACTAGACTTAAAGGGCATGCATCATTGTGGTGGGATGAACTATAGGCTAACAGACACTGCAAGGGAAAGAAAAAAATCAATAAATGGGATTGAATGGTTGCAAAGATGAAAGCCAAATTTATACCCAGGGATTATCAAATCACTCTGTTTCGGAGGATGTAGAATTTGAGACAAAAGCTTATGTTAGTGAAGGAATACACTGAAGAATTCTACAGGATAAACATCAGAGCAGGTCATCGGGAAAGCGATGATGAAAAAGTTTACAGGTACATGAATGGTCTGTGATATGACATTCAAGATGAGATGGGCATGATGACCATTCAAAATGTGGAATATGCTTATCAGATAGCTCTGAAATATGAAGAGAAGTTGAGCCAGAAGCAAGGTCAAAGAGGCTGAGGTAGAAATCAAGCCAGAGGCAAAACAATTTCCCAAGACAAAACTCAGAAGCCTAAAGAAGAGGGGAAGAAACCTCAACCTGAGAGAGGAGGAATCTCACAAGGAAGGTAATATGATAATAGAAATACTTTTCCTCGAGCCAGAGGAAGAGGAAGAGGTAGAGGAGGTGAAGTGAAATGCTTCGTCTGTGGAAAAATCGTACATAAATCCTATGAGTGTCCAGATAAGAAGAAAGATGGTGGTGAAACTCACATTGTCGAAGCTCAAGGATGGAATTTTGAGGCAGAAGACGCTAAGGGCGGAAGATCTTTGATGATGAGGAAAGTTCTCTTGAAGCTGGAGAAGGAGATAGAGAACCCAACCCAAAGAAACAGTTTGTTTCGGATTGCTTGCAAAACTAAGGATAGGGTATGCAAGGTCATAGTGGACAGCGGTAGCACAGACAATATCATATCTACAGAGATGGTAGAAAAGCAGGAGCTGGAGACTGTTGTACATCCAAGCCCATACATAGTTTCATGGCTACAAAAAGGACATCAGGTAAATGTGACTAAACAATGTTTAGTTGAATTTAAAATAGGAGGATATAAAGATGAAATATTATGTGATGTCATTCCCATGGATGTTTGTCATCTATTGCTGGGTAGACCATGGAAATATGATAGAAACATAGTTCATGATGGGAGAAAGAACACGTAAACTCTAGAGAAAAATGGTAGGACGCACATGTTGTTGTCGATTAAGGATAAAGAAGTGAAAACAAAGATGAGAAACACTGTACTTCTCAAGAGTGGGAAGGAACTTCTTAATGAGGTTAAGAATAAGGAAGACACACAATTTATTGTGGTCAAGAAGCCCAAAATTGTTTTGACCAATACGAGAATAGATGATTTACTAGAAGAAATCCAAGAGTTGCTAGGAGAGTTTGTTGATATAGTGGTGGACGAACTACCTTGTTCATTGCCACCTATCAGGAGTATAAGCCATCATATCGATCTTATACTTGGAGCCAGTTTTTCAAAAAACTCCACGTATAGGTTGACGCTGCAGGAAAATGAAGAAGTTAAGAGATAGGTCTAGGACTTAATGGACAAAGGATTGATTCACGAGATCTTGAGCCCATGCATTGTTCCGACAGTTCTCAGCCCAAATAAAGACGGAGGATGGAGAATATGTACAAACTCAAGGGAAATCAATAATATTACCATCAGATACAGATTTCCATTGCCAAGGATGGACGACTTGATGGGTTTCTTGAGTGGAGCAAAGTTTTTTTCAAAGATTGATTTGAAAAGAGGGTATCATCAAATTTGAATGAGAGAAGGTGATGAATGGAAGACATCATTCAAGACGAATGAGGGGATGTATGAATGGCTTGTCATGCCATTTGGCTTAACAAATGCGCCCAGTACTTTCATGAGGTTGATGAACGAAGTCCTGAAGGATTTCATAGGGAAAATCATCATTGTATATCTTGACGATATATTAATTTTCAGCAAGATAGAAGCAAAACACTTAAAGCATCTAGTTGCAGTAATGAGGAGATTACAGCAGGATAAATTGCTGATTAATATGAAGAAATCGTCATTTATGAGGACAGAACTCATTTATTTAGGTTTTGTTATCTCTGCAAATGAATTAAAAATGGATCCAGAAAAGATAAAGGCAATTAAGGATTGGCTATCGCCAAAGAGCGTGTTTGAAGTACGAAGCTTCCATGGTTTGGCTAGCTTCTACAGGAAATTCATCTAAAACTTTAGTGGAATTAGCGCACCGATGATGGATACGGTGAAGAAAAGACATAAATCTTTTCACTGGACAGAGGAAGCAGAGAAGAGCTTCAACCTATTGAAGAAGAAGATCACTAAGCAACCAATTCTGGTTTTGCTAGATTTTAGCAAGACATGCTAGGTTAGGTGTGACGCAAGTGGATTTGCAATTGGAGTGGTCTTGAGCCAAGACGACAGGTCGATCGCACATTTCATTGAAAAACTGAATGAAACGAAGATTAAGTACTCCACATATGACAAATAATTCTATGCAGTCATACAAGCAATGAAGAAATGGAGACACTATTTGGTTCCCAAGGAGTTTTTTTTGTTCAACGATAATCACACTTACTTTGCAGCCTTACTCAGAGAAAGGAGGTCTCGAACCCTACTTAGGATTCATCCAAATGTTGTGGCCTTAGAAGGAAATCTGACAGCTGATGAAAATTTGGCTAGGATTGACCCTGAAAAAAAGGGGAAGGATGTTTAAAAGATCAACCAAAATGACAAAGGAAAGAAATTACAGAAAGAATAACCCTCCTCTTCCAATTTTGCAAAGAACTCTACTGAAATCAGAATGGAATAAATGACCAGGATGATTAGAAATATCTTGACTAAAGTAAAAATAATGGAGTTGGAAGGGGCTAATACCATCAAACCCCCTCAACTTGGTCCTAGAAATTCTAACCCAAATTTTAGGAAACCTTTTAACCCTCATATTATGTAAAGAGAACAAAGGAGACTAGATGAACAAACCTTGCAAAAATCCTATGACGAGAGATATAAATGCATTCCTTGATGAAACATATGAAGATGAAACTCCACTATTGGATGAAGAAATAAATTGGTTATAGGATAAAACTAATAGTATACACCTCACAGAGGAAGATTACACAGAAGCTTCATATGATTTGGAAATAAATGAAAATCATGACAGATATGGTATTTCTTCTTTTCAGTATAAATCAATTCCAGATTCACTACTTGTAGAAATCCACAATAAATATGACTTGAGGCCTAGGCCAAATAGGATAGAATATATTGATCCTATCCCTTCAAAAAACACTCATCAACCTAAATTTGTTCCCAAAGAAGTAAGCCCTGCAAACCCTTCTTCCTCTATCCCCACAATCATACCTTCATCCCAAAGAACAAAATATAGACAACATCAAGCTAAAAATGAAGAAGTATAGAAATCTACCTTCCCATTTAATATTGAGACAGAGTTGACCAAGATGAAAATATTGGCCCCTTTACTCGAGCCAGTCAAAAACCCTATCTATCAGTCCCAGATCCATAAATCATGAAAATCTCTGAGTCATTTCCCCAATAAGGTTACATGAACAGTCATGAAGAATGCCCAAATGTTATCTGTGGACCATATGTTGAAGACCAAGATGATGTCATACCTCCTTTTTACATCACTTTGAATATTCATGATAATATGTTACATAATTGCATGCTGGGCCCAAGAGCATCTAACAACCTTATGCCAAATATTGTGATGGAGTAACTGGGCCTGGACATCACAATACCTTGTGAAAAATGTTAAATGTATGGGCATCATCAAAGATATGGTGGTAACACTAGCTCAACTACCTATGAAAAGTATGATAATGGATATAGTCGTGGAGGATGTCCCTGCCAATTATGGTTTGTTGTTGTCTAGATATTTTGCACACAACATGGAAGGCTCATTACAAATGGACATGTCATATGCAATGGTGCCCATATTCAGAGGTGAGGACAGAAGACTATACAAAGAAAACAAGATGAAATATGTGGTAAGTGACAACAAAAAAGAAATGAATAATCATATATACTCAATTGAAGAGAACACAGGTTGTTGTAGTAGTTTCTTAAACTCATAACTACAAAAAGAAGAGATCCATGTAGCTCCTATACAAAATAAACATAAAGAAAATGTGGTTTGGTATATGTACTTTGATGGAGCTTACTGAAAAGAAGGTACAGGGGCTAGAATAATTCTTATTCCCCCAACAGGTGAGCCCATAACCATTTCACATAAGATTGAATTTGATGCTACTAACAATGTGACAGAATATGAAGCTTTGGTGCTAGGTTTGGAAGATGCTAAGAAAATGGGAGTTCTACGCATCTTTGTCTTTGGTGACTCATAGCTTGTAGTGCATCAAATCTAAAGAAATAAAAAAATAAACACACAAGAATGAGGTCTTATATAAATCAGGTTTTGGACTTGATTGACAATTTATTTGATGCTTTCTACATCACAACTATCCCTAGAGAAAAAAATCAACAGGTTGATGCACTTGCTACAACAACCAATACTTTAAGGCCTCCTCCTTTTCCTAAACTAAATCATGAAGTGGAAATTCCTTTTAGACCCTCCATACCATACAATGTCCAACATTGGTAGGTGTTTGAAGATGATCAACAGATCAACATATACCTTGAAGAAGTAGAATAATTTTCAAATACTATACCAGATTTGGAAAATAATGCCCTCCAAGAATATGAAAGAGATGAAACAGGTTACGTTCCAAAATCTACTTTTGTAAATAACATTGTTGGTCATAATGTTTTACAATTAAAGAAAAATTTCATTCCCAAACGTATGGTACCTTTAGAATAACTCTTTTATAGGAAATTATATAGGGTTGTTGTGTATGCCAAATTTGGAATGCACAGAATATCTATGGTTGTTGTTCATGCCAAATTGGGATGCACAATAGCCCTATGTCTTTTGTGCATGCCAAATTGGCATGAAAATCAGCTATAGGGATAGTGTGCATGCCAATTTGGCATGCACAGAAGCCATAGGGTTGTTTTTCATGCCAAAATCGCATGCACAACAGACATAGGGATATTGTACATGCCAATTTGGCATGCACAACAATCATAGGTCTGTTGTGCATGCCAAATTGGCATGCACAACAACACTATGGATTTTGTGCTCACCAAATTGGCATTCACAACAGCCTTATGGATGTTGTGCATGCCAAATTGGCATGCACATCAAGGAGGTAGCATCAACTTATCATAGTAGATTTTCTTATAAGATAAATATGAAAGTCAGAAAAAATAAAGAAGAGGGAGAGAAAAGTGGGGCATGACATCTAATGCATAGGTGGATGAGGGGATATTTTAGTGGATTCTATACATTGGAATTTCACACAGTAGGGATACAAAATTCCTAAAGTTGGTGGACATTTATTGGAACATGAAGACTTTCATAACCATGATGGTGGAAGCAGAAGAGGCCTATTTTTTGTTTCTCAATTTTGTTTTTTCTCAAGAAATTGAACTAGTTGTAAGAGAAACTAGACCACACAAATTAGAAATATAACAACCTAATCCACGATATTCATAGGTTTGAGTTAAGGAGTGAGGATATGGGTGAGGAGGGACACCCTATGAAGATGAAAGACAAGGAATAGGACAACATGGAAGTAGTATAGGATACAAAAGTTTCTAAGGCCAACTAGGATGAAGTAGTTTCTAAGGCCAACCTTGGGAAGGATACACCTCATATCTTCATGAAAATTGACTTAGACTCTAATGAGTAGCATTTGTCTAAATAAATTGTATTATAGGGTCAGGATTTTTTTTGACATAAATAGGTTCATGTTATCTTTAATTAGTTCTTCTTAGGCTCGGGAAAGTTATAATTTAATCTTTTGTTATGATTAAGGATTTGTATAATATTTGTGTGGGATAGGACAAATCTCAAAACATACCTATAGTGTATAGTTTGGAAGTTATGCAACTATGTTTTCTTTGAGAAAAGGTTGCACCAGAGATTGTATGTAACTCTTTATTTATTTTATTAATAGATAGTAGTTATATTACCAAAAAAACACATTTTCAATTTTTAATAAAAAAAAATATATAAAAACTATATTATCAATTATAGTATCCTAAGAAGAATATATAATACATCAAAAGTTTCATTTTCCTTCAATAAGTGCAAGTTCAACTATCAAACCTAACTTAATAGTAGTGATACATAAGATTTTTTAGTAAGATACAAGGATTAGTTCAATTGGTTCAACAAGGCATTTTTCCTACATGGATTTCATAGGTCATAGGTTCAAATATGACTAAGTCTTATTTGAATTCCTAGCGATAAAATAAACTTTGCTTATTACAATATTCTCACCTAGTGTTGAATTGTCATATATCTACCCAACCCATAATACAAGAAATTAATGATGTGATATGTTGTTTTGTTATTATTGAACACAAAATCCATGAGGCGTTAACAACATATAATACTTTTTACCTGAAATCCCATCCACATCTAGTTGTAGGTGGTAGTCAAACTCGTAGTCTGAGAAGTTATGGTTGCATTGTGCATTGGACTTTTAGGCTCTAATAGAATAAAGAGAAAATTATAGGATGTGGTTTGAACAAGACCCTAACTGATATGGTATACCAATGAACCATACAAGGTCTATTTGGGCTTTGGAATTCCCCAATGAATCAAACTAATTGAAACTAAGCTATAAGGAACAACTAGTGATTCCAATTCAAGGGAATTCAATTTGTAGGATTTAGTGAGAAATTCAATTAAGGGAGTTAACCATTTACAGAACTTGGAAAATTCCTTGTTATTCTACATACTAGTGTGTAATCCCTAGACACACCAATGAGATTATTGTAGGGAAAAATTGTGTGATATAGAGGGAAAATGCAACAATGTTTCATTTATATTGAATGGTAAACACAATGAAATTCACCAACAAGGCAAAAAAAGGGGAGGACAATATGAGCTATTCTTGTGACTTACACTAGCATTAGAGAAAAACCAACAATCAAGAAAACAATAAATTATTCGTTGGTAATTGATTGAAGGTGAAATTATATTGTGGGATGTTGTTTTCGATGTGAACTAGAAATACATTAACTGATGATAAAGTAAGCAATAACCCACAAAAAATTATAACCCAAATCAACATCCTCAACAACCCGATGGCTTCTATGCATGGAGAATTGGCATGCACAACAACCATAGGGTTGCATGCCAATTTGTGCATGCAAAACTGGCATGCATAGCAGCCCTATGGCTATTGTGCATGCCAATGTTTCATGGACAACAACCCTAGTGCTTATTTTCATGCCAAATTGACATGCACAGCAACCATAGGGCTCATGTGCACGCCAAATTGGCATTCACATCAAATATAGGGCTGCTATGCAAGCCCTATTGGTTGTTGATAATAATAATATCTTCACCAGATGGGGTGGAAGGGAGAAATAATCACAGTGTAGATGTGCATTTAGAGGGGGTAGGGGTATATGCAACATTTAGAATGTGTGAATGGAATGAATATACAAGGGAGAGGGTGGTGAAAGAAGGAGGCCATTATGGATCATCCTCTAGAAACCAAGACTAAGATGATCCTCCTCAATCGAGTGAAAACATGTCCCTATGGAATAATGGAGGAAGAGGGCATAGATAGAAGGTGTTTCTAATGGCTTATTGACGGTGCACACCCCCTCCCCCTCTCTCTCAATATTCCAATGTTAGGAATACTAAGTCGGAGTGACTCCTTGTGTCCCTACGAGCACCTGAAATAAATCTACCCACACACATAGGTCTCTTCCGCATGTGACCACGGCTATAACAGTGGGTCTATCCCCTCGCAGTTCAGACTTCGGGGATATTATGAATCCTTCCCTTAGATTTTCCTGAAACACGTTGTTCCGAAACTTTGAACTCCCGCCATGCGTCTCGTCAAATTCGTTGGCCCCACAAGAATTTGGATTTCGCGACTTCGCGAAATTATAAACCTCTTACTCTAACTTTAGGGCTTTTGATTCCCAAACTCCTTAATCCATTTCCACGTGTTTCTTCCACGATCAATGACTGGGATTATATCGTGACTTTGGACTTCACGATCTCACTTCGTCAAGTTTCAAACTTGCCAAACTCCGAAGTGCCGAAACACTCCATGATTATCCTCCTAGTAGCTTTACCAGATCTAACGGTATGGGATCATTCACCTCCTTCTGGAGCAAATCTTGTCCACTGCCTTGGATAAATACTTCATGGATTTCTCCCCTCAAAGGATTTTGACATTCTTCCTCCTGATCTTTACTTCAAAACTTCCTATGAATGTTCCCCTCAACACTTAGTCGAAACCTCTATTTGTGCACACCTTGCAGCAGATTTTCTCCACTCTCAATTTTTCCTTGTGGATGGCTTCACACTCCTTGTGACTGTCCTCTAGCCACTTTCTATCTCTCGGGACTGAAACCTCATTATCCCTCCTGATATTTTGAGTCTGAAAAATTAGTCACGCACTCCTTGCGGATGTCAATGCACTCCTTGAAGACACAAGTTTCAGTATCTCTTCTGAGATTTCGAGTCGAAACAGACTTGGTCATGCACTCCTTGCGGACACTATGCACACCTTGCACTCGCTCAATGGAGAGAAAAAATGAACTTATTCACTCTTCACAGTGACTCATACATTAAACAAAGAAAATGTAGATATGGATATATGAACATGAAAAATAACAGAGTGTTGAAAAGAAACAAAGAGGTCCACCATTCATTTATTCAGATAGACACGAAAAACACACATTTGAAGCAACATATCCTCTGTTATATTCATTCAATAGAAACTTGTATACATACACATAATATTTCTTAGCATCCTCCGGCTCTTAGCTTACAATGGAAATATACACAATAGATTCAGCATCCTCTCTTCAGCAATAATAAAATGCTTTATACAAAGGGACTCTCTTAAACTTTTCCCTCCAACTACTCTACACTACCTTAATGGAATTGAATTCTATCAACTACTTCATACTTATTACAATAAATATTGATTCAAACAGATAAGAGCGTGACGCTCCAGATCTGTACTGCAATCCTCCGCATTAAACAAAAATACATTCCCCCATCAATATTACATGATGGTTCATCCTTCCGATCATTAAAGATGTCCAAACTCAAAATTTTTGTGAGGTAAGACGTTAATACATTGATCTTTCAAATTTCAAAATGTTTCATAATATGTGCTAGTGTGCCCAACTGTCTTCCATGCTTGTGCTTTGTTGGCGATGCTCCTACATCACTTATGATAGTCTATTTAACATTCATCATGGGAGTAAGAATGGGTCAACCAATAAAGGGGAGGGAAACAGGTTGCAAAGGTGGGCTTATATGATAGTGATGATAAATTATAGCCCTATTTCATCTCCTATGAATTTAGCTCTCTCGAATTTGGAGTGGACACTATGGGTTGAGAATTAGGCTTGCAACCAATTATTTATAGGGTGACACTTGTGGAACATTAAGAGTGATATACCTCAAAGACCATCATGGTGGTTTCTCAAGAAGGAAAGGGCATTAGGAAAAAGAAACAAGGAACATGGGAAAGTAGTCATGGTATTCAAAAAGGAAGACCTAGAAAATGTAGAGCATAGTCCTCAACAAGGAGGTAGCATCAACTTATCATAGTATATTTTATTATAAGATAAATATGGAAGTCAAAAAAAATAAAGAAGAGGGAGAGAATAGCGGGGCATGACATCTAATACATAGGTGGATGAGGGGATATTTTAGTGGATTCCATACATTGGATTTTCACACAATAGGGATACAAAATTCCTAAAGTTGGTGGACATTTATTGGCACATGAAGACTTTCATAACCATGATGGTGGAAGTAGGAGATGCCTAGTTGACTTTTTTTTCTCAAGAAACTGAAGTAGATGTAATAGAAACTAGACCACATAAATTAGAAATATAACAACCTAATCCATGATATTTATAGGTTTGAGGCAAGGAGTGAGGAGTTGAGTGAGGAGGGACACCCTATGAATATTAAAGACAAGGAATAGGGAAACATGGAAGAAATCTAGGATGAAGAAGCTGCCAAGGACAACCTTGGGAAGGACACACCTCATATCTTCTTGAAAATTGACTTAGACTCTAATGAGTAGAATTTGTCTAAATAAATTTTATTATTTGGTTAGGTTTTATTCTAACATAGATAGGTTCCCATTATCTTTAATTGGTTCTTCTTAGACTCGAGAAAGTGATAATTTAATATTTGGTTATGATTAAGGATTTGTATAATCTTTGTATGCGATAGGACAAATCTCAAAACAACCCTATAGTGTATATTTTGGAAGTTATCCAACTATGTTTTCTTTGAGAATAGGTTGCACCAGGGATTGTATGTAACTCTTTTTGTATTTTGTTAACAAATATTAGTTATATTACCCAAAAAAACACATTTTCAATTTTTAATAAAAAATATATATAAAAAAAACTATATTATCAATTATAGTATCCTAACAAGAATATATAATACATCAAAAGTTTCATTTTCCCTCAATAAGTGAAAGTTCAACTATCAAACCTACTTAATAGTAGTGATAGATAAGATTTTTTAGTAATATACAAGGATTAGTTCAATTGGTTCAACAAGGAATTTTTCCTACATGGATTTCATAGGTCATAGGTTCAAATATGACTAAGTCTTATTTGAATTCCTAGTGATAAAATAAACTCTTCTTATTACAATATTCTCACCTAGTGCTCAATTTTCATATATTTACCCAACCCATAATACAAGAAATTAATGATTTGATAGGTTATTTTGTTGTTATCGAACAAAAAATCCATGAGGCATTAACAAAATATACTTTTTTACTTGAAATCACATCCACATCTAGTTGTAGGTGGCAGTCAAACTCATAGTCTCAGAAGGTATGGCTGCATTGTGCATTGGACTTTTAGGCTCTAATAGACTAAAGAGAAAATTATAGGATGTGGTTTGAACAACACCATACCTGATATGGTATACCAATGAACCATACAAGGTCTATTTGGGCTTTGGAATTCCCCAATGACTCAAACTAATTGAAACTAAG
>ML786559.1:290268-308482 GCA_009831015.1 Picea engelmannii | reverse complement strand
GAAATTCACCAACAAGGAAAAAAACAAAAGGGAGGCCAATTTGAGCTATTCTTGTGACTTAAACTAGCATTAGAATTGTTTCTACTCATGCTGAAGAATTGTTAGAAATAAGAGTTATATACTCTCAATAAAATATTTCATGTATTCTTACTCACTAGCAGTATTTCACATATTTTTTGGATTAGAGACAATCTTTTCTCCTTGTGGACAGGATCAAAATTCTCTTCATCCTATGATCTTTGAGCAATTTGGTTCATTCCAAGTCCTCATTATTCTACTATTATGTACTTATTTCCAAGCTACATTTTTTTCCATCTGTCTTAGGTGGAATGCCAACCATCAAGTTATTCACTTCATATTTTGTGACCAAAATGAGATTTTTGGCCTTTGGTATTCAATTTGAACCATTGACTTCAAAATTTACCAATATCAACTTTTTTACAAAATTTGGAGGAGATTTATTTCAAATTCATTTTAGATCATGAACAACATAGACCCTTCATATATCATCTCCAATAAATCATTGGTCCTAGATGATGCAAGAGAATACTTGATGTATGTACAATCCTATATCACCAATAAATATTTCCATTCATGTTTTACGGTTTGTTGAATTTCATTTATATCTCCTAGTATCTAACAAAGGCCAAAGTGCTCACAACGTAGAGATCATGACATAAATCTAGGAGTTTGTCAGTGATGATGTGGACCCAATTGACATGGTAAACTATGATCATATAGTGACTATTTGGAACCAATTGACATGTTCAACTTCGATTATCCTATTTCCAAGAGGTCAGGGGCCTACAAAAGGATGATCAAAATTGATTCATGTATAACTTTTAGTAGCTCAACTATTGGTAGATTGGAATAGCTCAACAATAAGGAGCTTGGGATATCTTGAAGGAGGAAGGTGATCCCAACATACTCTACATAATCATATATAAAGGTTTAAACTACATAATCAATATTACTATTCTAAAAGTTAAAAAATTCGCCTAGGTTTTGCAAAGAATTTCAATTGACAAATATACAAGAAAAATACTCTTATGCTTAGGAGGTAAAATTCCAAGGAAAGGTTGGATCTCTTTCTTTATCTCAGATATAACAAACTCATTTAGGTATTGTGGCCTTCATTGACATCTCTGATCAATTTGGCACAACTCAAGGAGAGATGAAAAATAAATCAACTATGGCATATGAAGCATTTTACATCTATGAAGCAAAATATTCAGAACAATTCTTCAACAATAACAATGTGACATTGAGATTGACAGTAACCTCCAAAGTTTAAAAACAACTTGAAAACAATTCAAATTTTGACAACAATGGTTATAGTCAAATCAAATAGTGAATACATATTGAGAACACTCACATTGATTTATGAAGGTTAGACATTGTATTGTTTCATTGTTTGATGAAATATTATATTCTTCATCATGAAGCTTCTTGATGAAGGAGAGGTACAAGGATATCTTTTTGATGAATCCAAATGATTAAAGGCCAATTTCCCTAATTTCCATAGGCCCATGAAGGATTTAGGGTTATTTCAAGAAGTTATTATAAAAACCCAATGTTTGTCAAGGCATTAGGGACTGTGCAAGTTCCATTTTTATGTGAAGAAGATGTCCTAAGGTTTTTTACCAATCAATTTTTCCTCTCCATATGTGTAAGGTCTTCACTGAAGACAAATTGAAGGAAACTCAAAAGAAAAACCATTGTCACCTCAATTTTCCTTCCCACTCTTTAAGGTGATCCAAGACCACCATTAGGGAGGCTTCCCTACAAAATATTTAAGTTCTTCAACTCACAGATGCTGAATAACAACTATATGCTTAACCCTCTGATTTTCATGAATGCATATTAGGACAACACTCCGTTCCAATGAGATGGAAATGAGTTCACTTCAATTTCCTCATATGAACCATATGAGGAATCCTTGTTAGATATATAGATTCCTGATCAAAATAGGCATATAGAAGAGCTCTCTTGATATCACAATTTCTAATGAATGAAGAGGGGTCCCTTCACCATGTGATATACGAATGTCCAAACATGAGAACATAGTTTTGGATACACAAAGGAAGCTAATTGCTGGCATATAACATTGTAAGAGTATTCCTCCAACAATTAGGTTAGCACTTGGCTGATTAAGGGCTATTATATAGATCAAAAGGTGGTTTTGTATGCTCCTGGTCAACTATTGTACATGCACCCCTAATCTGTTATATGCAGACCTATAAGAGGAAAAACAAAATCCACAAATTTTATAGCATATGGAAATCCCCTCTCTAATAGTTCTTTCACGATTATGTTTGAAGGATGTTTTTTAAATAGTGAATTTTAGTTGTTAAATACTCTCTAATTCCAATACAACCAAATGTAAAGCAACTTCTAGTGCATTTCTCGGAAAAATGAAAAGACCAATTTTTAGCAATGCAAATAGAGTTATCTCAAGCATACAACCAATATGAAGTTATAGGCACAAGAATGAGTGTTCTAATTTACAACATGGTTCTAAAAAATTCCTATGAGGACTGGAATAAGAGGTTGTCAAGCTTATAAAAAACTCCATAGACACATGTTTTCAAACAGTTAAGTTGTTACCTTGCACTCCTCTACTTATACACAAAATTTGCATGGTATTTTTGTTGTTGTTGTAAGCATGATATTTCGGGGCTGAATGGGCTGATAATAAAGCTTGAAATATTTGTTTCCCTACAACTACATGGTCAATGCATAAACAAAGGATCTGGAAACTTACAAAGCTAAAAAGCGAGTATGTTCATGGTGGACTACTCAGTCCATAGTAGAAGTTTACTTCTCAACTCTAATATACTAGACAACAATGAAGCATACCATACCAGAGGTGAATACCACGATTTTTGTAGAGTTATTTCACCCCTCAAGTGTAATACAATTTTTGGTGGGTAAACTTGGCCTCTCCATGAAATTTTCCCCCACTGCATAGAAATGTCCTTCAAAGAGAGTATGTTATCCAACAAAAAATATTTGACCTCCTTTCAACCCAAACTCAGTCAGAAATCATGAAACTCTTCTGCCACCAAGAGAAACTCAAATGCAACAAAATAAACTCAACTTCTATGAAGATCAATGAAGAAATCTGGATGGGGACATTACATATTTCAAAAAAAATTGTGAATGCATATTGTTAATGGTTTTCTTTTCCTTGCACGAGGTATTTTAATTTTTGAAATCTCGATGGGGACATTACATATTTCCGAAAAAATTGTGAATGCGCATTGTTAATGGTCTTATTTTCATTGTGCGTGGGGTCTTTTATTTATTTTTGTTTGAATATTTGGTGCTAAATTGGGTGCCATTAGCAGTGGATTTAACGCTGACTTTGTTTTCTATTTATCGTAGGTATCACAAGAACTTCTCACTTGTAGTGACTCATGCAAAACCTAGAAGAGGTTGTTAAGGTTACCTATTCACAATTATAATCAAGTAGAATAGTTGTGGATTAGGCTTTCATGTTGGGTAGGGATACATGAAACTTCATCCTATGGGAAATTTTTTGGGAAGGAGGAGTCACTTAGAGTAACAAACCAACTAGTGTAGGGTCCCATTGCATACCAATACCAATGCATACCATTGCATACCAATACTATTGCATACCAATACCAATGCATACCAATATCATTGCATACCAATACCATTGCATACCAATACCATTGCATAATAATACCATTGCATACCATTGCATACCATTTCATACTAATACCATTGCATACCAATTTCTCGTCTAACCATGTCAAATTTTGATTGAACCCCTAACCCATAATCCATTGACCCTTAAAGCCTTAAGTCCTAATCCCTAAACCCTTAAGCCCTCAACCTTAGTTAATCACTAATCCATTAACACAAAAGTGATAAATCCCCTAACACCTAATACATCGACCCTTAAACACTTAAACCCTAATCTCTAATCCCTTAATCCATAAACCCTTATTCCCTAAGCACTTAAACATTAATACCCTAGCCCATATTAATCCCTAAGCCATTAACCATTAAACTACCTAACCCATAAGCACCAAATACCTTATATATTGACCCTTAATCCCTTAAACCCTAACCCCTAATCCCTTAACTAGTTGAAGAAGTCAGAGAGAGTGCATAGAGTAGTTGAAATGTTTTCACAAATTAACAGAAGGAATATGGATTCTTGGATTTTTTTTGCAAATGCAGTGACTGGGGGAATGGTGGTTGCCTTGTATATTTTATCAAAATGAGTTTGGTTGTGAGAAATGTTTTTGTTGACATGGAGTTAGACTATCCCACTCTTAACCAACTGGATTCATGTAGATATCCTTAATATATACCAATAATTCAGAGTTATTTTTGTAAAATTCCTACTAAATTTCCTTTAAATTTTCTTCTTGTACTGTTGTTTTGTTCTCAATAAATACTTGAATAGTGTAAGGTAGTTACATAAAACATAAATGTGCCCATATGGAAACTAGGGTAGTGATCCACTTTTTTAATAAGTCAACAACCTAGAAATTCCAAAACAATTCCCAAGATAGAAAGGTTAGTGAGGGTGCTTCATCCAATGCAATAACCAACTCATCAAATTATGGATCTCATGGACATGTGTGCAATAGTGGCCCCTTTGTTGTCATAAAAAACCCCTTAAAGAGATGTATGTCTTCAAAATGTGTGCTATTAGTACCAATGCATGTGAAAGAAACCATCTCTCCTCAAACCAAGGGCCAAAAGTGGGACAACCTAGGAAACTATGCATAAAGAGGGAAACATCCAACTAAACCAATCTGAACAAAACACAAAAAATATGTGCTAGATCATAGAACATTGTGCTAATACCATCAATCATCTCAAAGCCATGGGGCACTCTAGAACTATGTGCAGGGTAGTTGGGCCTCATCAATAAATGTGCCAAGATGTAATGACCAAGGGAGCATTCCATGATATGAGTCAGCCAACCTCCTTGAAATCCCAACCATATGATAAAAATAGGGCCCCAAAGCTAAGTCACTCCTCACATTTATATCTCAACCATTGAATGAAAAAAACACTTTCTAAGGCATGCACCTTAGGGATATGTTCCCTAGAGTGAGGGCACACTATCTCAAGGACTATCAAGCAATAAGCAATAAAATTTAGGGAAAACCTTTAGTTGATGGGTATCCCTCTCCATGAATGTGCTAAGGGTAAATAAAGAGTGAACCATATATGTAATACCCTAATCAATCATAGTTCTCTATCAATATCCACACGTAATATGCAAGCCTCCAAATATGAAATGATTCCCCAAGAGTTGATGCTAAATGAAACAATAAGTATCAAATCCAAAACCGATAGCCATCAAGACACACATCCTCCAAACACAACCTTATTTGGAAGGGTCTTCAAACTAGTACAATGCATCATACAATATGAGGAGTAACGTGTAGAATAGGTCATCCATATGTAAGCCAATTGATTTAGGAGACTGCTCTTGCAAGATGAGATAAGAGGGCATATTTAAGAGTCGTTAGAAAAATTGTAAATGACAAAATGTCATGCTTCAAGCAATTAAAAACAAGCCTTTGTGAAAAGAGGGATAAGTTAGCTTAGGTGGTATATGAAAGAACTATGTATATTTCCAAACAAAGAATTGTTACACCACAAATGGCCTTCGTGCATATGTCAATGGAAGACATCATTAATGCACGTATCTCACAATGATTTGAATAAGAAACTTTGTTAACTTCATTATTTTTATATTGTTTGCATTTTAATGTTGGGCATAAATTGTTTATTGGTTTTTATTAAGAACTAAACATAAAATAATTAAACAAAATAAAATATTTTAATCACCTAGAATTAGGTGAAAATTTAATAAATTAAAGTTCAATTTTAGTTTACTATTTCATATAAAAACATCAATATTCATTCTCAATGATTTCACTACGTCTTAAAACCTTCCCATACTGTCAATGCATTCGCCTAATCTAACCATGTAAAATTTCATCGTATACAATCACATTTTGAAGAAATTTCAGTGTTGGCCCCATTCACTGCTCACTATTTCGGGTCGGTTGATGACATTGTATATGAGCTTGTTGAAATACATTCCATGACATTTCAAGATATTTGTGACCAAGATTCTATACATGGTAATGACGAATGATGAAAATGATCATATCGCATAATGAAGGTTCATGCAAACATGGAGGATGTCGAATATTATGCGAGGATGTCAGGCATCCTTGACTCTTGAAACCCTCACATACCATCAAGGCATGTGTCTCGTCTAACCATACAAAATTTCTACCTAACCCCTTACCCCTAAGTCATTAACTCTTAAATCCTTAATCACTAATCCCTAAACCCTTAAGCCCTCAACCTTAGTTAATCACTAATCCCTTAACACAAAATTACTAAATCCCTTAACCCCCAATCCATCGACCCATAAACACTTAAACCCTAATCCCTAATCCCTTAATCCATAAACCCCTATGCCCTAATAATTTAACATTAATCCCCTAGCCCATATTACATAAGCCATTTCCAACGCTAAATGGAGTGGAATGCCCAATGCTAAATAGGGCACAATTTTCAATGCTGTTAGCGCCTAAATTTTGTGGTCGACGAAAAAAATGCCATAAATAGCTCCATCTTGATAAATAGTGCTGTATTTTTCAAAAAAATGAAGAAAAATACACTAAAACCAACTTTGGAAGAAAAAAAGGGAGAAACAATGGGAGCAAATCACAGGGATTTGTTGTAGTGATGGATGAGTTTAATCCTTTTTCTACTCCAATGGAATATAATTTGAAACTCACATCAAAAGAAGGGAATGAATTTGAGGATGAAACCAAGTACAACCAACTTGTGGGAAGTCTTATCTACCTTACCAGTGCCATACCATACATTTCATTTGTTATTGGAATTATTTCCAAGTTCATGCAAAAACCTTGTGAAGGACATTGGTTTTCAACAAAAGAGTTCTAAAATACTTGAAGGGAACTCAAGATTGTTTACTTGGGTACTCTAAGGCGGGTGACTTCAACCGGATTGGATATTGTGATGTAGACTTTGTTGGGGATAAGGAAAATGGACTGTCAATTTCAAGCTATCTCACGAGTCTTGGATTAGCAATTTTCTCCAGGAGATCACACAAAGGGTCAATTCCATTTGATTCCAAAACATAGGAATAATATGTGGCAACTGTAGAAGAAACGAAAGACATTGTGTGGCTCAGGAAAATACTTGAATATTTGCAGGATAAATAAGTGAATTCTACTCCTCTTCTAGTTGATAATACTTTTGCAATCAAGTTTTCCAAGAATCCCAGATTCCAAGATTGTACTAAGCACATCAACACAAAGTATCACTTAATTTGATACCATGTAGATTCCAAGACTATTCACTTGATACATTGTTCCACTAATGATAAAATTGCAAACATCTTCACCAAAGTACTTGGAAGAGAAAATTTTGAAAAGTTCAGAATGATGCTTGGACTCACCCCTTCAGATTAAGGGGGGGAATGTTGGACACACAATCCTTCGGATTGTGTGACCTATGTAAATATGATTATAAATATGAAGAGTCGTAGGTGATAGGAAGATTCATATGGAGGGTGAATACCAACCATCACTCAGAAATGTATTTATATACATTTATGTTATTGCAATAGACGAGTCTTTGGAGTTATGCATTCTAACATACATGGCCTGACAAAATGGGGGTTGTTAAATACAATGATATTCAAGTGATATTAGCCATTTATCCATTCATATTCCTCACTTTTCTAGTGAGATTAATAATTCGATATTGATGTAATTCAATATGTTTATCTTCCTCCATTTCTTTATTTATATGAGACAAAACCTTTACCATAAATTCCTTATAAACTTTAGTGACTACTTGTGAATAAAGGATTCGAAACCAATTTGTTCCATAAACATGATTAGATAAGTATAATTAGTGGAACGACATCAACAACTATGATGAGCTCAAATTCCATTCATAATTTCTTCACATTATTGTGACAAATAATTAAGCTAACTTAGACCATAACGAATCAAATAATAACCATACAATGATGCAATAAAATTGCATAGTAAACCCAACTTTGAAAGTTTCATTACTAGAATAAAAGTGTACAAGAAGATGTGGGAAACTTGAAGATTTACAAAAGTAAATCAACTAATCAGTGGTTATCAATAATCTACTCACTATCATTTCTTAACCAACATTTTTACAATCTTAGGACCTAATGAATATAAATAATCTACAAATAAATTATGAATCAATTTGTTTCTCTAACAATCACAACAAATCATCTTCCTCTATCTAAATTATTGACTTGAAAAAATTAATCAAAGGAATATATAGAGTGAGGAAGATACTTTATTGTGATAATTAGACATCTTTATGCAAAAATATGTTTATTTTTCAATTTGTGCTAGCATGCTTCTGTTTTCTTGGCTTATATGTGTCTATGACAAGGATTAGCACTGAACTAAGGTAAGACAATCAGGTATTAGTACAACCAAACTTGTTATTTGTGCCACTAATTCACAGTGCTAGAACTACGTAATCAGAAATATAAGCACAACCATTACTTAGTGTCAATATTGAGCATTGATTTACGTAAATGTTGACCACTACAATGTGCACTCCACAAGTACGATGAATCTATGTAATTTGACATTTTTTATACAATGGCCAATCTATGTTCCTATTCTTAGATAGATTCTATAGGTGAATTTATCATTAGGAGATGTGTTCCTCCAATCATGGAAATCGTCAATCTTTTTTTCTCCTCTTGATCATCTTTAAAATTAGTGCTTATGGGACATGGACAAAAATATTATGTTGCAAATATATAACCCTTAGTTATATAAACATCAATTAGATTGGAAAGAACAGTTAAAATCAAAATTGATATACTAATGTCAGGTATGGGAATTCATATAGTGTTCAATGTATATCACCTAATGTCCTAAAATCCATTGATGATGGGTAGTGTTGAATAAGATTTTAACACACCAATTCTTTTAGAGCTTGTCGTTGATGTTAGCAAAACACATAAACGAGGTATATTAGCTCGATTGTACAAAGAAAAATTTATCGTCTCAATCTAAAAGGATAGTTGTCCCATGATAGCAAGTGGTGCACCTTATAATGGATCAAAAAGAAGTTTCCTCAATTGGTAGGATGGTTGTTAGGGACCAACAACTCCTAGGTGGTAAGATTTGATCCTAGTAAAAATCAAAGATTCGATAATCCCATGTTAATTAGAGTTGTAGTAAGGAGAAGTTGAACCAAAATTTATCTTTGTAGGGAACCAACAAATCCTAGATGATAAGATTTAATCTCAGTAAAGATCAAATATTGGCTAAGCTTGTGTCAATTAGAGTTGTAGTAAACAAAAGTTGGACCAAAATTTGTCTTGGTATAGATGTACAACATTGGTAGTTATATCAAAGAAGAGTTTAACACACTAATTCTTGTAGAGCTTGTCGTTGATGTTAGCAAAACACATAAAAAAGATACATTAGCTCGATTGTACAAAGAAAATTTTATTGGCTCAATCTAAAAGGATAGTTGTCGTATGATAGCAAGTGGCGCACCTTATAATGGATTGAAAAGAAGTTTCCTCAATTCCTAGGATGGTTGTTAGGGACCAAAAATTCCTAGGTGGTAATATTTGGTCCTAGTGAAATTCAAAGATTGACTAAGCCCGTGTTAATTAGAGTTGCAGTAAGGAGAAGTTGAACCAAATTTTTTCTTTGCAAGGAACCACTAAATCCTAGATGATAATATTTGATCTGAGCAAAGATCAAATATTGGCTAAGCCTATGTTAATTAGAGTCGTAGTAAAGAAAAGTTGGACCAAAATTTGTCTTGGTATAGATGTACAAAATTGGTAGTTATATCAAATATGTAGAACAATTTTTTATGCATAATCAATATTTTAGTAATTAACACTTTTTGTGAACCAAAATGATGTTGGAATACTCAGGGAGGGGTAAATCAATATGAGCACTTTTATTACTTATAACTACAATATGTATTGTTTAATTTTATGAGCAGTTCATCAATAGAATTCAAAACATCATGAGCAATATAAATAAATAGTGAACAATAAGAAATGACACAAGTACACAGTACACCATAATTTTATGTGGAAACCCAAAGCGGGAGAAAACCATATAATTATTTTCTTATATGTCAGAAAAAATACATTCATAGGAAACACCAACTTCCTTGTTTTCTAGCTACAAGTGGAAGGAGGCTCCAACCCCCTATTTTCTCATGCTCCAACCTCAAGGAAGCTACAAATTTATTAGTTTTCCAACACCAACCAGAAAAAGGTTATGATCCCATTTCATTGCCCTATCATTTCTCCTTGAAATACAAATGGAGACCAAAGTGTCACTACCACAAACTCTGTCAATCTTGTCACTGTAAATCCTATCACTGTAAAACATGTCACTTCCATATTTCACTGACCAACCTATGACTATCACTAATACTCAACCAAATCCTCTCACTTGGATCATATACCAAGGAAACCAATCAACTATATGTCCAACATCACCAAGACATGCCTCTACCAAGCATGTACCAAACCATCAACTTGTACCCTACCAAGTATCAACCGTGTACCACAACCTGTATGACAACATGTGCATCAACCATGCACAAAACATGTACCATATCATGTATCAATCTTGTACCATATCATCTATCAACTCTGCACCAACATATGCATCAATGTATAAACCAAAACTTCAAGCATGCATCATAATCAACCAACATCATATACCAAGTATATCCCTTAAGTATATTCCAATATCACAAATATGTGCCTCTAACAATGAACCATAACAACCATATACAATGTACCAAGGGTATGTATCAATCATGTATGAATAACACCAAAGAATGAACCTCAACCATATGCAACCATAAACCAAAAGGGACCTCCAAGATATGCCTTAAGCATGTGCCATACCATCCATGAAACAAGTCTAATGAACTATCACATCAACCATGTATCAAACGCTCACTATTACGTAGCCTTATATTGTACCAATATATTCAACAATACATCTCAACCAAACTGCCTCAAATATGTACCATATGACACAATATATGCCTTAACAAAAATACCAGGAATTTGTGTCAAGTACAAACAACAAGTACACTAGTAGTGTGCCTTTGTAGATCTGCCTCATACAACATGTACCATATAGCTAATAGTACCTCAAGAACATATACTCAACCTCACATGACCATACCTCAATAAATCACCAAGATCCAACCTCAAATAAACACGTTATCATACCTAAATTAATTTTGTAGATGATTATGTTGTACCTAAAGACTGACACATATGCTTGTAGAATCTCCTTAGCTCTTGCAGCCTGATGCAAACCTTGTCCTTCAGATATGGATTTTCTTTGTGGGACAGATCTTTCTATCTAGCAGCACCTCATGTGACGATCCCTAGACAACCCACGAGGGTGTCTTGTGGGACACTAGTAGTATAGCCCACAAGGATAAACTAGATCATGGTTTTTCACAAAACCCTCACTCTTCTCTGCAATCAAGAAATTTTTTTGTCGCTTCTCCTTCGTTGCCTAAGACTTGCACTACCTTACATTTGTAAATAAAATTATTTCCAAAAATATTTCACAAGATAGATATTCAATGTGTGTAATAGTTGCTAATGGGAGTCTCTTGATATCGTATTTATACTTCCCAAGTGCCTTCCTTTAGGGGCTATCTTGTAACTGTTTTACCCATTTTCCTTCTTTTAGGGCTAACCCACATTCTTGTTGCAACTACTTTACCAATAATTAGTAAACTCATAATTTATTTGTTACAACTACTTTACCCATAATTAACTTCTTGTTGCAATCACTTTGAATAACAAACTTATTAAATAATTTCTAGAGGCTTCTAGAATAATTGAGTTCTTGTTGACCTTCTAGGAGTTTCTAGATTATTCTTGAGGGTCCTCCAATATTTACAAAGTCATATCTCTTCAACTGTAAGGAGCCATGTGACATACCATCTATATCCAAAAACGAAATGACATGTACTATCCATCTATGATAGTATTACTTGCAAATACATTGACCTTCATGTATTTATTCCTCGATCAACCGTGGGTTCATGACCATACCTTTGGGGCTACCAGGATTTTCTACCAAACTTGCTTCAAGGATTGACTTCAATCTCTAAGGGTTGACATCAATGAAAACCAACTGCCGAATAATCTCCCCCTTTGACATTGATGGAAACACCAACATTGATTGCATCATTGATGGCAACACTTGTTCTCCCTTTGTGACCATTGATCCTCATCAATTTTTCTCACTCTTCCCCTTTGACATCAATGGAAAAGGGTCTCTCTCCTTGGGGATTCTTCCCATGTCTTCATGCATATGTTCTATTTCTCTATGTTTCCATGCCTTTGTTCTTTCTCTTCACATGTTTCTCTCCTCATGTTCCTCTCCATGTTCTTATTTTCTTTTGATAGAAAAGAGTGACTCCCCTTGAAGGTGTACCTTATCTGACTTCATGTGATTGACCTTTCTCTTTCTCTTCCTTTGACATCATGGGTAAAAAATATAAATCCCCCTGTTAGTATGTCTCCCCATGTCTTCATGCTTCTAATATTTCTTTCTCGATCTCTTTCTCTAATGATTTATCTTCCCTTAACTTTCCTACAAGATGTCATGTAGATCAATGTAAAACTACCTGTAAACGTTTCCTTTCCTCTCTTACAATGCTTGCTAATTGTCCATTGGTGCTTCCTCTTGTAACTCTCTGACATATATAAAAATAATTCATTACTTGATTTATTAATTCACTTTTCATGTTCACTTGAACATATTGTTCAATGATTTTCTTCTGATGATTGACAATTTCTCTTTCCCTATTATTTTGTGCCTTTCACTCCTTATCTTTATATGACCAACTGATTCCAAATGATTCCACTGATTCCAACTATAAATGCACTGCTATATATCTTCTCTTACCCATGTTATTTGTACCTACTAAGTATCCATATTTTTCCATATGTTGCAAATTGTTCATACCTTTTTTACTCAACTGTCCACAACGTTGACCCATATATCATTATACTATCATAAAGGATTCACAAATACAACTGATCATCACATATTCTCATTTTTTCAAACTTAATCAATGTGTCCACTAGTCTTCTTTATCTGCAAATAAAAATATGCATTTTTTAAACAACTTGTACTGAAGATATCCCCGCCTAAATATATACGTGGAATACAATCATAAACTTTTTCCTCTGTAACTTCCAACTAATACCTACATGGGAATAATACTTATCAATTGATCAATCTGTCATTCTGTACTTCTACTATTTAACTGCTCTGAATCTATCTCTGCAAATACTGCAACCCACTCGAAGGATGATTCTTTGATCTATAGTAGTTACTGCACCAAATCCCCCTGCTCAACATTCATATTTACTAAGAGTCTCCAAGTCGGGTGGCTCGAAAAAATACCCAATCTGATGCAGATTAATCTTCCTCTTCGTCTGTAGACTCATCATCTTTATGAGATTTGACTTCTTTCTTTCTTCCTGTGGATTGATCTTGCACTACAATTCTTGAAAGTACAATCTCTTAGGCATGTTCATTATTCATCTTCTCTTCTTTTCTTTCTCGCATTACTACAAATCTTGTGATCTATGGAACCTAGTCTTTATTCACATGTTCTTCATGTTTTTCATTTCTTCTCCAAACCTTCCTATATATGACATCTTCCTTTTTGTCCGTATATTTTTCTTGATCTTGTACTATTTCCAATCCTGAGAGAGTGACTTCTGGGTGTCCTTCATTCATCTACTCTTCTTTTACCTATTCTTGTTTTATTTTCCAAACTTTCTTATATCTGATATCAATGTTCTTTCTAAAGGAATTATCCATCATGCTTCTACAATCACAAGCTATGTGACCACAATTGTGGAATTTGTAACTTTCAATATTGTGTGGGGCCACTTTAAGTATTTATTGTTTGAACAATTCTTTCATAAGCCCAACAATCTGCAACTTTATTTCCAAAATTAGTACAATAAAAACAATGACCATAAAAGAAATTTACATACTTGGGAGTGAATGATCTTCTTTGTGGTGTAGTCCTTCTTAATTCCTACCTTGGTTGATCATGATCATGATTGAAGATTCTTTGTCGCTTGAATGTGGAGGGTCTTCTTTGATTCTAACTGACCATGATTCCTTCCTTTGATTACTTCTACATAACTTTTATTGTTTTCCTCATTCTTCTTTTCTAACGACTTGGAGTCCTTCTCTTCAACATTTTCTATGGGCGATGTCAATGTTTATGTATCTTAAACTATCTTTCAAAGCTTGATTATTTTATCTCTCATTGTGACAACTTATTGCTCAAGCTTCTCAACCTCTTATTCTTTCTTCATCATCTGACTCTTCATGACTTCTTCTATTCTCTTTGCTTCTTCAAATTGGATCTTCAATGAGATGATTTATTTTTCAAGTCTTCTCTCTTCTTGACCAAATCCCGCTTCAATATTATTTAAATCCTCATATATTTCCTTGAGACGATATGTCAAATATTATCTCTCTTTTTTGCTTCCTTTCTTTTAGTTTCCAAAACTTGTTTCTCTTCCATTGCTTCCTTTCTTTGTGTTGCTATCTTGGCTTGCAAACATTGATTTTCTTCGATCTGACCTTTGTATGTTTATTCAATCTTTCTGGCTTCTTCTAGATGAGATTTCAATTTCACGATGGCCTACTGGGCTTGTTCAAAACTTTCTTGAGAATTCCTTTTCACTAATTGTTCCTCAATAGTCTTCTTTGTATTCCTTTCTTTTGTCAATTCGTCCAAAGCATTAACTAATTATTCTTCAAGGTATACTATGCCTTCTTCAAACTTTTCTTCTTTTGAATTTGTCTGACATGATGAACATATTTTTTCTTGTTATGTTATTTCACTTTCTTTAATAGGATCTGACTCTATGATGGAATATTCCTTGGAATAGAGATTATGTAGTTTATTCCAGAGTTCTTTAGCCGAATAACATTTTCCAACCTTTTCTCTTACCGGATCAGGTAATCCTTCCCAGATGTAATCCATTCATATTTTGTTGTTTCCTTTCAATTCCTTCTTGGTTGTAGTCTTTGGCTTCTTTGTAGCGGCGTATTCTATAACAATTGAGTACTAAACATCATATCCCCATGCTCCTAAAAATTATTTCATCTTGTTTCTCCACATCATGTAGCTCATACCATTCTTACCATCAAACTGTGGTACTCCATTTCTATAAAAAGTTTTTCTCTCCATGATCTTCCTTCCAGTGGTTAAACTGATTTTTTGAAGGACCTGATCTGAAACCAATTGTTGGAATATTGAAGGGGGGGTGGGGGTGAATCAGTATGATAATTTTTATTACTTTTAAACAAAATATGTATTGTTTAACTTTATTAGAAGTTCATCAATACCATTCAAAACACCATGAGAATTATAATAAACAATGAATAGTAAGAAACCATACAAGGAAACAGTACACAAGAATTTTAGAAACCCAATGTGAGAGAAAACCACTGAATGATTTTCTTATATGTCAAAAGAAATGCATTCATAGGAAGCACCATCTTCCTTGTTTTCCATTAACAACTGGAAGGAGGATCCAACCCCCTAGTTCTCAAGCTCCAAGTTGAAGGAAACTACAAGTCCCTTAGTTTTCCGACACCAACCGGAAGGAGGATACAACCCCTTTCATGTCCCCATCATGTCACCCTGAAATATAAATGGAAACCAAAATGTCACTACCACAAAATCTATCAATCCTGTCACTGTAAATCATGTCACTATAAAACCTGTCACTTTAATCTGTCACTAACCAACCTATCCTACCTGTCACTGTCACTAATACTCAACCAGATCCTATCACATGGATCATATACCAAGGACACCTCTCAACTAGATTTCCAACATCACCAACACATGTCTCTACCAAGAATGTACCCAACCATCAACCTATACCTTACCAAGCATCAACCGTGTACCAAAACATGTATGACAACACATGCATCAAGCATGCACAAAACCTATACCATATGATGTATCAATCATGTACCATATCATCCATCAATTGTGTACCAACATATACATCAATGTATAAACCAAAACCTCAAGCATGCATCATAATCAACCAAGATAATATACCAACTATATACCTTAAGTATATTCCAATATCACTGTAATACCCTAGGCTAAACCCGAAGTATAAATATGAATGTAACTATCATTTACATAAAAATTGGTGAGTTGATATAACAAGTTGTTTCTTTGGTTCTACGTGCATTACGTTCGTGCCCGAGAATCACACACCAAAGGAGTGTATGTAGTTGTAAAATGACATAGCCCTCGGTTTAATGTTTTGGTGTGCACCTGAGGAAGTGTGCAGGAATGGTACGCTAGAAGTGAAATCAATTGAAGTTACAATGTGCATTGGTTTAAGCATGCAAGGAGTGGGGCACTAACAGGGAAGCCTTACAAGAAGGCGTTTAACCTTGGGTTCAACACGCACTGTCTTAGTGCACAGGTTTTTAAGGCTAGATAATCCTTTTATATATAATTCATGATGTAACATGCACCTATGTAAGGGAATGAAGGTGGTGCACTGAAGAAAGAGTGTGTGCAACCCATAAGTTTCGTACGCACTAGTTTTTAATGCGTGAACTATGTATTTTGAGGCTGGTGAGCCTAGATGCAAAAGATCAATAATTATGTACTGAGTTATAAATGTAATCACATACAATATAATGAAAATACATCCCTGCAACAGACTGACCACGTAAAAGAGTTTGGGGGGCTTAAACTCCACTAGCTGAGATCAAGAGGGCTGGGTTAAAGGGGCTTAAACCCAAAAAGGAATATTTTATTAATATTTCTTAAAAAGTGTAAAGTTAGGATATATTATTATATCCTAGGTCCTAAGGAGGGGATAAGTGGCTAAAGGAAGTTCTCAACATGACAAGTGTCAAGTTGGGAATATACTGTGGACTGAAGGTAGTACTTGACCTGACAGGTGTCAAGTTGAGAACATGCAGTCAAATGGTTCGGACTTAGTCCATTCTGGCATTCTGGGAAGGGAAATTATTTAACCATCAAGAGTTATGAGCCGGGGGGTAGTCGACTATTATGTCATCGAGACGACTATTCTGTTATAGAATTGTTTAGTGAGTGAACATGATTTCTACTGTAACCAGTATGTTGATTATTTTCGCAGATACCTGGATGTGGCTTAGCTTAGAGAGCTAGATTGAGGAAGCGGGTTGCCAGAACTGTGGGTTATTAAATTGAAGAGGTGGGTTGTCAAGTCCGTGGGACGTTGGACTAAAGAGGTAAGTTGTTAGGCCCATGGAATATTGCATTCTCTCCATGTGAGAGAATTGTTGGGAATTATTTTCCGAGGTGAAAAACTACAACGATAGGGCTTTGAGATTTCCTGTCCATCCTGTTGCTAAAGCTCTGGAAGGGAAGTGGGGCAACCAAAGGACTACTGAGAAGAGAAGGGGAACACTTCCTAGGGTGGGACAGGAATGTGGGGAATGAGATACTGTAGGTTGTTAGTGTGAATTGGCATTTGTGACAGACTTTCCAGTAATTGAGTCACCTTTCTCTGACCTACCTGTGACTGAGTTCCTGTGGAGTGAGATACTTTATCCTGGTTGGGAACCCTTACCCAAGTGGATTTTAGCCCCAGCTCGGGGGTGACCCAGTATTGAGATTTATGAAAAATGTGTTCTAAGGTTGGGAGGAACGTGGAAGGTTTGCCCAAAGTTGGTATCTTTTATTCGAAACATAAGTGTCAATTGTGTGTTAAATTATATTTGTAGTAATATTTATGCAATTGTTGTTATGGGTTTATGATATTTATGTTGTATGTATATTATGTGATGATTGTGTATAATTTTGTTATGAATAAGGATATAATATCTTTTATTCGAAAGATAAGTGTCGATTGTGTGTTAAATTATATTTGCAATAATATGTATGCAATTGTTGTTATGGGTTTATGATATTTATGTTGTATGTATATTATGTGATGATTGTGTATAATTTTGTTATGAATAAGGATATAATATCTTTTATTCGAAAGATAAGTGTCGATTGTGTGTTAAATTATATTTGCAAT
>ML786559.1:259590-286487 GCA_009831015.1 Picea engelmannii | reverse complement strand
ATTCATAACCAGATTCCTCATTAACAAGGCGTTGTCATATGATTTTGAAGTTATAGTATTTACAACGAGTAGTCTCCCAGGCGTTCTTCCAAGCATTTTCTGTATAAGAATTTAGATTGAAAGCTTTGACATTGATCACAGCTTAACAACTGCTATCGGAACTGAGCGTTTTTATGCAGATTCCATGTAAATAGTATAATATAAAGTGTCCACCGAAATCCATAATTATTTTTGCGACAATGATAATTCATATTATCATTTTGTTTTTCCATGCGCTACTTCTAATCATATCAGATTGTATTCGGACCACCATCAGCAATGCGCTTGTTATAACTTACCGGTGAGAATGGGAAGACATGAATGGAGGCAGAGACCAAATTTCCCTTACTGCCTTTGCTAATATATTTATTGAATAACAATTACATTTATGATGCTAGCTCTCACTGTTGTCGAATTCATCGAACACTGCCTTTGTTCTTATCTTTGCAGAGTGATCATTACAATTATCATACTAGTTTTCATATAAATTCTGGATTAGTGTAACCCCGAACGCTATTAAAATCTTACAATCCCAATCTGTTCATTCAACTGGTGAAAAAAACAAATAGGAACTGAGACGTCGACGGTTTAAATATCTCCTGGCCTTTAAGCTGCACGGATATGGGATTTAGGAGCTGCACGGATATGGGGTTTAAGATCACGGCTAGTAGCTATTGGCATGAATGCCATAGAGTGGCAAGAAGGTGCCACGGCATTCATAATGTTTCGTCCCAGCATTCAAACCGCTGTATTTTTCCATATATCCGATGTGTAGAATGGAAACAATATGAGCAGAAAAATGGTCAGTATAAAGTTTCAGGGAAAAATGGCGGGTATATTGTCTCAACCCTAAAGGGTAGGTGAAGTTACTTTACGTTAATTTCAATTTGAATTTACAATAATGTCGAAATCAACCATGGTCAATTTCAGTGATATTGAGTGGTAACCCATTTTTAATATGGTTAATATTAAATTTTGATATTAATATTAATTTTTAATAATACTACTATTATTAATTTTTTAATAAAATATTTATTTAATATTATTTATATAATTTTATAAGTAATAGTAAATATTAGGGATAGAGCTAAAAAAGATAACAATAAATAGCAATTTGGGACACTTTTATTGGAATTGTCTTGGTTTTTTATGGAACAAAGGGTGTATAGTAAGTTTTTTTTTTGTCCTCAATTTTTTGTCCTACAACGTTTCGAACCGATTACCTTAACATCACAGAGTGCCTTAACAACACACTCTGTCACCGACTGTCGTACACCTTAGAGACTAAGGTGTATAGTAAGTTGGATCCCTAGAGAAATTGATATTATATTCTTGGTCAATGTAGAGGGATTGGAAACATAACATCAAAAGAATTAGAGACATAGCTAGTTACATACCATAGAGGGATTGGAGACGTCTCCTCACATTCGACTTCATAAGAAAGATCCTCTCAATTAACTCTACATTTTATAAAAAAAAAACCTAGATAACAACTGTCCCTACAAAAGCTTAGAGTAAGATATCTATAATATGAGAAATGACGATAGTATCTTCTTGTTATGAGACTTTAAATTCTAGAACTGCAATTAATAAGCTATTATTCTAAGCAATGATTCCAACACTAATCCTCTATGGCTAGATGATGACCTTATTTTTGTTGGGTATGTGTTATATTATTTGCAAGATTGGTCCTATATAATGTACATTGATACGGGAGCCTCGAGGGGTAGGGGGAGGCTCTTGTAAGGGGATTCGGTGGCAGTAGCCCCCAAAAAAAAAATGATTGTTTTTTGCGTCCTTTTTTTGCGGTTTTGTTGCGCTCATTTTTTGCGATTTTTCGACACATGGTTTTCACCGATGGTTTTCTACTTCGAGTTAAGGAATTAGGGTTGTTGACTATTGCAGTGCTAAAGAGGTTGTTGGTTTTCATGATTTGGATTTCCAGGGTAGAAATCTCTATGTAATGTGTGTGTGCCATTGTATATTGTATGCTTTTATTAAGAATTCATTTGCAGTGATTTATTGTACTAGGTTAAAATCTACATTTGGTATCAAAGCAATTATTGGCTTCAGGGGGACGCCTTTATGGTTAGGGGTTTTGGATTGATTTTGTGGTAAACCTTGTTATAGTGGGACATCTGTGGTATCGATTCTTCAGGTTAAAATAAATGGCAAGTAGTTCAAAAATAGAGATCGAGAAATTTAATGGGAAAAGTTTTGAGTTGTGGAAGTCCAAGATGAAAGATCTGTTGGTGGAAAACGATGAGTGGATCAATGTGGATCTAGGTACTACACCTATAGGAATGTTAGAAGAAGATTGGACAAAGTTGGATCAGAAGGTGAAGAGCACAATACAATTGTGTCTCTCAGATTCAGTATTATTGAATGTCTTAGGGGAAGCTACAACCAAGGCATTATGGGATAAGTTAGGGACTAAGTTTTCCTCTAAATTTGACATGAAGGATTTTGGTGCTACAAATTTCATTTTGGGCATGGAAATCAAAAGATATCGACAAAATAAGAAACTCTATTTTAATAAGAGGAAATATGTTGAGAAAATATTACATAGATTTAATATGCAGGAATGTAAATCAGTCAAGGTTATTATTCCTATAGGTGTAAAGTTATCTATGGATCAGTGTTCGAAGACACGAGAAGAAAAAAATGACACATCTCATGTTTCATATGCTAGTGTGATTGGTAGTTTGATGTATACAATGGTATGTACTAGACCAGACATTGCACATGTAGTGGGATTTTTGAGCAGGTATATGTCAAAACGAGGGAATGAGCATTAGACAACAATAAAGAGGGGTTTTATGTATTTGCATGGCACTACTAGTTATGTATTATGCTATCAAGAAAGACCAGGAATGGACAAAGTGTTGGACATACATGGGTTTTTTGATGCAGGTTGGGTTGGAGATATGGATCGCAGAATATCTACAAGTGGATATGTGTTTAACTTGTTTCGAGGAGCAATTAGTTGGATGAGAAAAAAATAGTTTGTAGTGGTACTCTCAAATACAGAGGTTGAATACATGGCATTCACTCATGCAAGCAAGGAAGCAATATGGTTACATAGATTGTGTTCAGGTATTGAGTTGGTACAACAAACTGTAAGGATAAATTGTGACAGTCAAAATGCAATCTTTGTTGTGAAGAATCACGGTTATCATTCAAAGACAAAACATGTTGATGTTCAATATCACATTTTGAAAGACATGGTTGAAGACAAGAAGGTGTTTCTGATGAAGGTGGACACTTTTGAGAAATCCCCCAAAATTGTTTTTAACTGATTTTTGCATCTATTTTTGACGATTTCTCATTTTTGGCAGTTTTTCAGCACATGGTTTTTGTCGATGGTTTTCTAATTTCGGTTAAGGAATTAGGGTTGTTGACTAATATGGGTCAATGAATTAGGAGTTTGGATGTCGTGAGATCCTATATGTATATTGTATTATAAACAATGAAGAATATGATGAATAAATAATATTAGAGGTGCGGTTCTAAACAAGTTGTCGACTTTCCTAGGTTGGGTTTCTAGGGTAAAAATCTTTGTGTAATGTGTGTGTGTGTGTGTCATTCTATATTTAACGTTTTTATTAAGAATTCATTTACAATAATTTATTATACAAGGTTAAAATCTACATTTCCAGCTAATAGAAACAAAAGAAACTCTAAATATGCAATCGAGGCTTTTTTTGGCACTGAGCTAATAAAGCTCTATAGTTCTCAAGATCTAATAATTTGCAATGTGTCACACACCCACTATGGCAAATAAGATTTTATTTTTCTTTATGTCTTTTCTTCGAGGAACAGAATCCCCGAATTACTAAGGGGCCTAGCGCAAACCCTCCCTTCCCTTATCCTCCCCCAAGTGATCGTTGGCTATGACCGCAGGCCTTGCCAAAAAGGCACTTCCGGCTTTCGCGATTCAGGGAATCACGATGCAAGCGTTCCCCTGTTCTTTGTCTTTTGAAATGCCGAAAACCCGAAAGGGCCTAGCAGATCCTTAGCTCCTCCCTTGGGTCGTTTTTCATACGACTGGTCCTATGACCTGGTGTTGTTCCTCTAAATGCTTTCGAGGTTTCACGATTCGGGAAATCGCTATGCAAGCATTCCTCCTTTTCCTTTCGAATCCATGGAACCTAAAATCTCGGTATCATCCGGATCTATGGTCCAAATCATCGTCTTGATCAACGGCCCGGATTAAATCCCGACATTCTACCTTTCGGGACTTCTGGCGAGGTCTTCACTCCTATTTCTCTGATGTCCAGAACCTCGGTGACCTTAGATCTTCTCCATGCGTCCCTACACATGGGCGATCCAGATTCTTTCGGGACTCCTCCTCCCTACCACAAGACCCTGTCCGATGACCTAGGGCTCATTCACAGAGCACATCGGGGTTTTGCGTACTGAGATTTCACGACTGGCAAAGACAAGGGGTCTTTCCCTTGGGTTTCCCAGGTGCCGAAACGTCGAAATGCCAAAATCTATTCACGCTAAACCGATTCGGGGTTTCGCATATCGGGATTTCACGACTGGCGAATACGAGGGAACTTGCCCTTGGGTTTCCCGGGTGTCAAAACATCGAAACGCCAAAACCTATTCACGCTAAACCGATTTGGGGTTTCGCACATCAGGATTTTGCGACTAGCGAATACGAGGGAACTTGCCCTTGGGTTTCCCGGGTGCCGAAATGCCGAAACACCAAAACCTATTCACGCTAAACCGATTCGGGGTTTCGCATATCGGGATTTCGCGACAGGCGATTACGAGGGAACTTGCCCTTGGGTTTCCCGGGTGCCGAAACGCCGAAACACCAAAACCTATTCACGCTAAACCGATTCGAGGTTTCGCATATCGAGATTTCGCGACTGGCGAATATGAGGGAACTTGCCCTTTGGTTTCCCAAGTGCCGAAACGCCAAAACCTATTCATGCTAAACCAATTCGAGGTTTCGCATATCGGGATTTCACAACTAGCGAATACGAGGGAACTTGCCCTTGGGTTTCCCGGTGCCGAAATGCCGAAACGCCAAAACCTATTCACGCTAAACCGATTCGGGGTTTTTCATATCGGGATTTCACGACTGACGAATACGAGGGAACTTGCCCTTGGGTTTCCCGGGTGCCGAAACGCCGAAACGCCAAAACCTATTCACGCTAAATCGATTCGGGGTTTCGTATATCGAGATTTCGCGACTAGCGAATATGAGGGAACTTGCCCTTGGGTTTCCCGGTTGCTAAAACGCTGAAACGCCAAAACCTATTCACTCTAAACCGATTCGGGGTTTCGCATATCGGGATTTCGCGACTGGCGAATACAAGGGAACTTGCCCTTAGGTTTCCCGGGTGCCGAAATTCCAAAACCTGAGAGAACCACTCTCTCTTGTACAAGGTTTCCAGACTCAGATCACATAATCCTCCAGCGGGTTCTTGGGTAATTATCCCTAGGCTTGGTGACTAGAATCAAAATCCTTCCTAAATCACCGAGCTATGAACTCTGTGACGGGGTGAAGTAAACTCGTGGGCTTACTAAAACGATAGTCTTTTCAAGGAACTCACTCCAGCTCTGGAATGCGAGGGAACTTCCCGGAAGGAGGTGCCTTCGGGGAAATCAAACCAGGGCATAGCGTGAGTCAAGTAAATGGGACAGATCTCAAGGGGACAGACTCGTAATCTAAACTGTTTCATTCTATATATAAACCGATTATGGTCATATAAGTATAAGCATGCATCCATTATTTCCAATCAAAACACTAGGCAAACACTTCTATACAGAAACCATTTATGAGTGTACGAACATGAGCATGCATTCCAGGACATTCAATTCAAGATACAAGATATAAACACTTATCAGAAAACACTAGGTGTGACACGACTGCTGAGAGGGGTGCTCGTTTCCACCCAACCGTAGGCTCAGTGACTCCAAACAGAATTCCCACTAGCCACCCCCGAGCTAGACCATGATGCTTGAGGTTCAATTTTCTACTTCCAGCTCAACGGAAGTCAAGGACGAAGGTTATTCTCCTTCTCCTTTGTTCAGAACTCCAGGTGTTTTTAGAGTTTCTCCGGTTCTTCCCCGTGATCCCCCTGTCGCGCGCGTTCTCCCTCCGCCCTTACCAGACTTACTCTCTTGCCTTTTTTTCTTTGCAAGAATGCATGTGGCACGAATTTCCCCATCCGCAGTCAGGTCTGGGAGCTGTTACGGATGGGTGGTTCACCCCCATCCCCTCATTAACTCTTGAATAGCCTCCCCACCTACCAATCTGATGGGAAATCCATTCCGGGGTCAGAGAGTTGCTTTGGTCTTTGAGCAAGTAAAACTAGTACGGTATTGGCTCGGTGGAAGTTAACACAACCATTCTAGGTCCCTTCCACCACCTCTTATTAGCCATCGTGGTCTCTTTTAGCACATCCCCCTCCCAACAGTCATGCAACACATATTCATAACATAATTTACATTCATTGACCTTTTATAAAAAGGTTTGTCAAATCAAACATTCACATCTTTGAGTTTGCCATAGTTCTTGGCCAATATAGTTATTTTTACAGACTGGGGGAAACAGGGTGTGACAATTCCCTCCCCCTTAAAGGAACATTGTCCTCGATGTTCTATCTATCAATATGACGTGTATGTACAGAAGTAAACAAAATCGGATATGCCTGTTTCATGGCATCTTCCATTTCCCATGTAGCCTCATCTGGGCCAAAATGTTTCCACTACACCTTGACCTGTGCAATGGTTCAGTTCCTGAGTGGGGTTTCCTTTCTGTCCAGCATGCATTGAGGTTCTAGTAGGAATTCTCCCTCCGGTTCCACCTGGATCACAGACCAGTCAATTATATGATTAGAATCATATGCATATTTCTTCAATAATGAAACATGGAAAACATTATGTGCTTTTACTGTGGGAGGAAGTGCTAGCCTATAGGATACAGGTCCCACTCTATCTAGAACTTCAAAGGGTCCGCAATACCGAGGTTACAACTTGGCACAAGCTCCCATCCTCAGGGAACTCTTCATGGGCCTAACTCTGAGATATACGTGGTCTCCCGTCTTAAATTCTCTTGGAGTTCTCTTTCGGTCGACGTAACTTTTATGTCTGTTCTGAGCGACCTTCAGATTTTGTTTTATCTAAATCACTTGTTGTTCCATTTCTTTCAGCATATCGGGTCCAATAGTAATTATGTTTACGGGATTACTCCAACTGACTGGAGTGTTGCATGGTCTACCATAGAGGACTTTGAAAGGACTCGTCTTCAGGGATTCTTGGTAGCCGTTGTTGTAGACGAATTCCACCAATGGCAGGTAATCTTCCCACTTCTTGGGTTGATGCATTACATGCATTCTTAGCATGTCTTCCAACATTTGGTTCACTCTTTCCATCTGTCCATCAGTTTGAGGATGATAGGCTGTGCTAAACAGTAATTTGGTCTCCAGACCAACCATCAAGGATTTCCAAAAGTTGGAAGTAAATTTCATGTCTCTGTCAGACACGAACTCTCTAGGCATACCATGTAGTTTGAATATCTCCTTCATGAATATACTAGCGATATCTATTACCTTGCAAGCCGATTTGACGCGGATAAAATGGGCGGACTTGCTCAATTTATCCACCACTACCATGATGGCGTCATTCTGTTTGGTCAATGTTGGTAATCCGGTGATGAAGTCCATGGAAATGGTTTCCCACTTCTGTTTCGGGATTGGTAGAGGTTGTAATAATCCTGCTGGGTGTCGGTGTTCTGCTTTAACCTATTGGCATTCTAGGCACTTAGCTAAATAGTTAGCTATGTATTTCTTTAACCCAGGCCAATAAAATTGTTTCCTAGTGTCCGTGATCATCTTTTGATATTCCGGGTGACCAGTATATGGTCTTTTATGTAGTTCATCCATTATGAACCTCTTCAAGTCGTCACAATATGGAATATACAATGTATTTTTGTAAGTTAGCAGACCTCCATCTATCATCTGGTAGCCTTCATACTTTATCCCTGTGGGTTCTTTCTCCAGGTACAAGGTCACGGTCTGGAAGAATGTGTATGTTTCTTGTTCATTCCTGACTCTTTCTTTGACATTCGTCTTGCAGGTGCTCACCGCTGCCAGGTGAATTGTTTTCATACTTCTGCTAAGGGCATCAACCACCTTATTTTTCTTTCCTTTAACATGTTTGATTTCAAAATCAAACTCACTAAGGAGGGCCATCCACCTAGCTTGTCTGGCATTGAGCTTTGGTTGGTCAAACAGATATTGCAATCCACAGTGGTTTGTCATAATTACAAATTTCCTTCCCAGGAGGTATTGTCTCCACATTTTTAAGGCGTGCACTATGGCGGCCAGCTCTAGATCATGGGTCACATAGTTTACTTCGTGCTCATTCAATTTTTTGGATTCATAGTAGACTACACTTCCTCCTTGCATAAGGACCCCTCCGAGCCCTTCCTTACAGAAATCTGTGCACACGAGGAAGTCGTTTTCGGGATCAGTGATCTTCAACACGGGTGCATGGGTCAGAAGGTGTTTCAGGGATTGAAATCTTTCTTCACATTTTTGTGTCCACATGAATTTAGCTCCCTTCTTCTGGAGGGCAGTGATTGGACAACCAATCTTGGAGAATCCTTTTATAAATCTCCTATAGTATCCTGCTAAGCCCATAAAGGATCTGATATCTGAAACATCCTTTGGGATAGGCCATTCCATGATAGACCTGATATTGTCAGGATCTATTGCTACTCCCTCTTCAGATATGACATGGCCCAAGTAATGTATTTGCTTCTGGAAAAAGTCGCACTTGCTAAATTTGGCATAGAGCCGATGTTCTCTTAGCACTTGAAGCACAAGTCTAAGATGTTCCTCATGTTCCTCTCTATTCTTGGAGTAAATTAATATATCATCAATAAAAAATAGTACAAATTTGTCTAGGAATTTGCTGAGCACATTGTTCATCAAGCACATAAAAGTGGCAGGGGAATTGGTCAATCCAAATGGTACTACCACAAAATCATAGTGACCATATCTCGTCCTGAAGGCAGTTTTGTGGATGTCTTCACCCTTGATTCGGACTTGATGGTATCCAGATCTCAAGTCAATCTTTGAGAATATGGAAGCACCTCCCAATTTGTCGAACAGGTCATCGATCCTGGGTAAGGGGTACTTGTTCTTTATGGTTACCTTATTGAGTTGTCTATAATCTATGCACAGTTGGAGGGTACTGTATTTCTTTTTCACAAACAGGACTGGTGCTCCCCATGGAGACACGCTGGGCCAGACATAGCCTCTGTCCATCATTTCTTTTAGCTGTAATTTAAGCTCAACTAGCTTGGGTGTGCTCATCCTGTAGCGTGTCCTAGACACTGGCACCGCTCCCGGTGCAATTTCTATCAAGAAGTCAATGTCCCTCCTCGAAGGTAAGCCCGGTACCTCTTCTGGAAATACATCTCTATATTCTCTTAGTGTGGGGTGGTCGTCGAGGCTTGGTTTGTCATCTTCAACTGATTCCAACACCTCTATCTCATATAGTGGACATCCCTTTCTACAATACTTTCTCATTTGAAGGGATGATATTTGTCTCACCGAGATAGGTTTTTGGATCCCTTGAAGGGTTATCCTTCTTCCTTCTTCACTTACACATTCTAAGGTTTTATGGTAACCGTCCAGTCTGGCTTTATATGTGGCTAGCCAGTCCATACCAATCAACAAGTCATACGATCCTAGGGGTAATACATTAAGGGTTGCTTGGGTGGGGAATTCACCCATAGTGAATTGGAAAGATGGTATGACCTCCGCTACCTTTCTTTTGGTGCTAATGCCTAACTGTACCAACCATGGCTTGGCATGTTTATGTGGCTATAATTTACACTTATCAACAACCTTAGGGGCTATATAACTCAAATTTGAACCAGGGTCAATTAGAATAGACACTAGATGGTTGGTGATCATACCTTCCATCTCCACCACTAAAGCTTGGTGGTCAGCTTGTTTACTATCCAAGGCTGCATAAATTTGTGGCACGCTCCTGGCCACATCATTGACGGTGGTAGCTTCTTGAATGTTGTAAATTCTCCGATTGTTTTGTTTTCGGTGCGGGCAGTCCCTCAGTAGATGTTCTTCTCCACAAACCCAACATTTTAAGGGTTGTTTCTTCGGGTTATCAATCTTTCCTAGGGTAGATCCAAAAGGTTTATTTCCGCTCTGGGAGGGGAAATTCTGCTGGTGTACACTTCGGGTTGGAAGGCTCATCCTTGAGTCATTTTTATAGTTTTTAAATCTTGGGGATTTAAACCCCTTTTTCTGGAATCCTGAACTATTCTTCTGCTTCCAACCTTCACGAGGTTTTGTCTGATGCCCAAGTTGTTCATAACAATATCTTTCCTTTCAGATAGTATCTTCTAGGGTCTTTGGCTCGTCAAACTCAATCCTATTCTGATAGTCCTTAGGTAGTCCACCGATGAATTGTTGCACCTTTTCCTTTTCTTCTTTTATATAGGGTACGTACCTCAGCAATTCGAGGAATCTCCTGACATATTCCTCTATGGTGCGTTGCCCTAGCTTGAGTTCATAGAATTCTTTAGACTTTTTGTTGAAATACTTTTTCGACAAATACTTCTTCCTGAAGTATTTCTCAAACCGTTCCCATGATAGGTCTTCTTCGTGAATCCCTTTTACGTTCTTAAGGTCTTCCCACCAAATGGAAGCCTTCCCATTCAGGTTGAAAGTGGCTACTCGGGCCTTCAAATTTTTCGAGAAGTCATGGACTCTGAAATACTTCTTTAGTCCAAGCAATCAGGCCTCTGCTTCCTCTCCCTTCTTTATTTCACTGTCGAAAAAGGGTGGTTTGGCCTTCTTGAACTCTTCGAGATTATGATTTTTGGAATGATTTGGCTTCTTCCATTTTCTTTGGGAATAAGAACTAGTTATGCTACTAGAATATCCCTCTGAGTCTCTAGTTTCCTTTCCAGAGGAATCATCCGACGCTTGTCCCTTATCTCTGGGGTGAACCTTTCTCGAGGTTCTCCTCCCAATGTGGCCGTTTAAAGGACCACGTTTATGTATCCCAGGTGGGCTTCGACTTATCTTTGTTTGTCGTTGGTCTGCGTGATTGGTGTCAGGTCCATGTTGCAATTGTCTTTGTATGTCGGATAAGCTCTGCAGCAAGACTGCATTAATTTTTGTTTACTTCTCTTACTCTTTTATCAACCTCTCGTTGTCGACCTTCCAACTCTGTAGTTCGACCATGAGGCTTCTCACAGTCTCAGCTAGATCTGGAGGGGTCTCTACCGCTCTCCTTTCATCAGACTCTTCGTCTCTATTGTGCGATCCATCTCCCACTTCGTGGTGCATCACCATTCTATGCGTCTGCAGTTTCCCACGGTTGATCATCCACTTGTTGTGCAAGAAAAAGACTTGTTGTTAGTCAACATTATATTCATTCACAATCAGCGCATAATTCATATTTTTCAAATGCATACACACAATAAAAATTTTCATTCTTAACTTCGGCTTTTGATAAGGGGGGTTAGGATAGGGAGTTACTCCTTTTAAGAGTACTTTAGATGGAGATTTTGCGCAACTCGTCCATGATCCCAAGCAGGCCAAGTGTTGTAACCATTCTCTGATACCAATTTGTCACACGCCCACTACGGAAACTAAGATTTTATTTTTCTTTACGTCTTTTCTTAGAGGAACAGAATCCCTGAATTACTGTGGGGCCTAGCGCAGACCCTCCTTCCCTTATCCTCCCCCATGTGATCGTTGGCTATGACCGTAGGCCTTGCCAAAAAGGCCCTTCCGGCTTTCGCGATTCAGGGAATCGCGATGCAAGCGTTCCCCTATTCTTTGTCTTTCGAAATGTCGTAAACTAGAAAGGGCCTAACAGATCATTAGCTCCTCCCTTGGGTCGCTTTTCATATGACCGATCCTATGACCTGGTGTTGTTCCTCTAAATGCTTTCAGGGTTTTGCAATTCGGGAAATCGCGATGCAAGCATTTCTCCTTTCCCTTTCGAATCCTTGAAACTCGAAAGCCCGGTATCATCCAGATCTATGGTCTATATCGTTGTCTTCATCAATGGCCCGGATTAAATCCTGACATTCTACCTTTCAGAACTTCTGGCGAGGTCTTCACTCCTATTTCTCTGATGTCCAGAACCTCGGTGACCTTAGATCTTCGCCACACGTCCCTACACATGGGTGGTCCAGATTCTTTCAGGACTCCTCCTCCCTACCACAAGACCCTGTGTGGTGACCTAGGGCTCATTCACAGAGCACATCGGGGTTTCCCATACTAGGATTTCACGACTGACAAAGATGAGGGGTCTTGCCATTGAGTTTCCCAGGTGTCGAAATGTCGAAACGCCAAAACCTATTCACGCTAAACCGATTTGGGGTTTCGCATATCGGGATTTCGCGACTGGAAAATACGAGGGAACATGCCCTTGAGTTTCCCGGGTGCCGAAACGCCGAAACGCCAAAACCTATTCGCGCTAAACCGATTCGTGGTTTCGCACATCGGGATTTCGTGACTGGCGAATACGAGGGAACTTTCCCTTGGGTTTCCCGGGTGTCGAAACACCGAAACACCAAAACCTATTCATGCTAAACCGATTCGGGGTTTCGCATATCGGGATTTTGCGACTGGCGAATACGAGGGAACTTGCCCTTGGGTTTCCCAGGTGCTGAAACGCAGAAACACCAAAACCTATTCACGCTAAACCAATTCGGGTTTTCGCATATCGGAATTTTGCGACTGGTGAATACAAGGGAACTTTCCCTTGGGTTTCCTGGGTGCCGAAACGCTGAAACGCCAAAACCTATTCATGCTAAACCGATTCAGGGTTTCGCATATCGGGATTTCGCGACTGGCGAATATGAGGGAACTTGCCCTTGGGTTTCTCGGGTGCCGAAATGTCAAAACGCCAAAACCTATTCACACTAAACTGATTCAGGGTTTCGCATATTGGGATTTTGCAACTGGAAAATATGAGGGAACTTTCCCTTAGGTTTCCCAGGTGCCGAAACACCGAAACGCCAAAACCTATTCACGCTAAACCGATTTGGGGTTTTGCATATCGAGATTTCGTGACTAGCGAATACGAGGGAACTTTCCCTTAGGTTTCCCAGGTGCCGAAATACCAAAACACCAAAACCTATTCATGCTAAACCGATTCGGGGTTTCGCATATCGGGATTCCGCGACTGGCGAATATGAGGGAACTTGCCCTTGGGTTTCCCGGGTGCCGAAACGCTGAAACACCAAAACCTGAGAGAATCACTCTCTCTTGTACAAGGTTTCCAGACTCAAATCGAATAATCCTCCAACGGGTTCTTGGGTAATTATCCCTAGGCTTGGTGACCATACTCAAAATCCTTCCTAAATCACCGAGCTATGAACTCTGTGATGGGGTGAAGTAAACTCATGGGTTTACTAAAATGGTAGTCTTTTCAAGGAACTCACTTCGGCTCTGGAATGCGAGGGAACTTCCCGGAAGGAGGTGCCTTCAGGGAAATCAAACCAGGGCATAGCATGAGTCAAGTAAATGGGACAGATCTCAAGGGGACAGACTCGTAATCTAAACTTGTTCATTCTATATTTAAAACGATTATCGTCATATAAGTATAAGCATGCATCCATTATTTCCTATCAAAACACCAGGCAAACACTTCTATACAAAAACCATTTATGAGTGTACAAACATGAGCATGTGTTCCAGGATATTCAATTCAAGATACAAGATATAAACACTTATCAGAAAACACTAGGTGTGACGCGACTGCTGAGAGGGGTGCTCGTTTCCACCCAACCGTAGGCTCAGTGACTCCAAACAGATTTCCCACTAGCCACCCCCGAGATAGACCACAATGCTTGAGGTTCAATTTTCTACTTCCAACTCAACAGAAGTCAAGGATGAAGGTTACTCTCCTTCTCCTCTGTTAAGAACTCCTTGTGTTTCCAGAGTTTCTCTGGTTCTTCCCCACAATCCCCTTGTCGCGTGTGCGTTCTCCCTCCCCCCTTACCACACTTCCTCTCTTGCCTTTTTTTCTCTGCAAGATTGCATGTGGCACAAATTTCCTCGTCTGCGGTCAGGTCTGGGAGCTGTTATGGATGGGCGGTTCACCCCCATCCCCTCATTAACTCTTGAGGAGCCTCCCCACCTACCAATCTGATGGGAAATCCATTTCGAGGTCAAAGAGTTGCTTTGGTCTTTGAGCAAGTAAAACCAATACGGTATTGGCTCAGTGGAAGTTAACGCAACCATTCTAGGTCCCTTCCACCACCTCTCATTAGCCATCGTGGTCTCTTTTAGCACATCCCCCTCCCAGCGGTCATGCAACACATATTCATAACATAATTTACATTCATCGACCTTTTATAAAAGGTTCGTCAAATCAAGCATTCACGTCTTTGAGTTTGCCATAGTTCTTGGCCAATATAGTTATTTTTACAGACTGGGGGAAACAGGGTGTTACACAATGGTATAATGAAGTGGTTGAAATATAACAGGGTGAATTGTATCCATGGGTTGGGTAACAATGCTATGGATTACATGATATTAGATATCCTCATATACAACCAAATAGTAAATTTTTATCTTTTTGATGACCACGAGCCTAACTATGATCATAGAACTTTAAACCTAACTCTAAACTTTGCCATGCACAAAGGCTACATTGAAGAGAACTCTTATAACCAAAGGAACATACTTTTTGAAAACCAGAAAGTTGATCTTTTCTTAAAGGACTTAAATAGTGATTTAAACCTCATATCATATAAGAACAATATTCAAGACCTCTATCAAAAATTTATAACAATCCTCTCTACTTCCATTAACAAATTTTCTATCGAGGTGCTATGAAAAAAAAAACAATACAAGTAACCCTTGGTACAATAATAAATGCAAAATTGTTACAAAAGTCATTAGGGATCCTTCCAATGAATCCTTAAATTCTATAAGATAAATATATACAAAACCTTGATTAAAGAGGAAAAAACATACTACAAAAATAGAAAGAAAGAGAAGCTTAAATTGCACTTATCTAATATAGATCCTAAGAAATTTTGGAGCCAAATTCTAACTTGTAAAACTAGAAAATAATAGGATTCTATTGAAGGATTGGAATTCCTACCTTGAAAATCTTTATGAATCCCTTATTGTGATGGACAACATTCCAAATAGTTCAACATAGGATGATTTTTTTTCTATATAAGACATTAAGTTTGGGGTTAAACAACCTACAAAAGGAAAAGATAAGGACATCGAAGACTACCAAATTGAAATATTAAAAATTAGAGGTCATATCCTCATCCCTCACATACATAAGCCTTTCGATTTAGCTATCAAGAAAATCTTCCCAAATCCTTGTACTCAAAGCCTCATTGTACATATTTTTAAAAGTGGAGATAAAATCAATCCCTCTAATTATAGGACCATTATAATTAGTCCCATTTTAGCTAAGCTATATAGAAGTATTTTGGAAAATAAGATCGGTATATGATTGAAAGCCATCAAAAAAAAGTTAAAGGCCAAGCCAGTTTAAGAGAGCACCATTCAAATGTGGACCATCATGTTACACGTAGGATCATTGCAAAGGAGTGTCGCAATGATAAAACCAATATCCCTTGTTGTTTTATTGATTTTAGAAAACATTTTGACAAAATGTCGAGGACTAACCTTTGGAATAGGTTAAAATATCTAAAAGTCCTTTTCAAGTTGAGAGCTACTACAATAAGGTTGTCTGAGATAATTATTTCCAAGTTTAGGAACATTGGGGGATGGCCAGAAGAAATAAACTATAATATAGGAGTCAAGAAAGGTTGTCCCCTATCCCCTACCCTTTTTTCCATCTATGTTGACATGTTAGAAGATTGTTTGGAAGATGAGGGTTGTGTGAGCATGACTCACACTAGTATAGTCATCATCTTTCTTCTTCATGCTGATGATTTTGTTCTTATGGAAAAGAGTTCCTATGACCTTAGTAAGAAAGTGATAATCCTCAAAGACTTCTACTCTAGTGTGGGTATGACTATGAACACTGCCAAAACAAAGGTCATGATAATTAAATCCAAAATGATCACCTACGATACTTTTGTATATGAAAACTATAGCTTGGAGGAAGTGACTTCATGCATTTATATCTCGAAATCAATATTAATCACATGCTCTATTGGAACTATAGTGCTGAGAAAAGAATAAATGGAGGGTGAAAATCTTATTACGAGCTTGAAACAAATTGTAAATTAGAAGACCTTTGACTTTAGGGTAAAAAAAAACACCTCTTTGGGACTCTCGTCACTCTAGTTATCTTATATGGATGTGAAGTTTGAGGATGCAATATCTCTAGAGAATCATGGAGAAAGATAGAACATATCCAAAAGAATTGTATAGCTTCTAATCTCAAAATTAAAGGCGATACACCTTATCATATCCTCCTCATAGAAGTGATCATTTCCCCCTTCAAGAACACAATTATGATTAGCTACCTAATGTACAAGAACAAGATAAACAACATGGATGAAAAGAGGCTCTCCAAAATTACTTCAAACTCTACCCAAAACCACCACCGTCTCAAGTGGGGATGGCATAAAGATGTCAAATCTTGGCTAAATTGTTAGGGAATACAAGAAGAAGTCATCATGCATAATACTATAATATTAAAAATATTATTACACTTAAATTTTAAGAGAATATGTGGTGTGATAAAGAATTAGACGATAAAAGAAAATTAAGATACTACAAAGAGGCGGTCAACCATCATCTAGAAGATCAAAAGTACCTCTCAATTTTGATTATTGCAAAGAAAAAAATCAACCTTGTTAAAATAAGAACAAACTCTTGGCATTCAACAATTCCCAAAACACCCTCTAACATATTTGTGACACTTTCTCTTAGAATGCCTTATGTATACCCAAATTAGATTTCAATTTAAAAATATTTGCCACAATACACACTTTCCTAACCTTCTAAGTTATCAAATATATGGGTGATCTCTTAACTCTTCTCTCAATACTTTTTTAACATAGAAATACATATCGAGAGGAATCCAAACAATCTCTTACATTTTTTAAGGTAAATAAACCAATTTTAATTTCAATGGATGTTAATCATCATTATCACAATATATTAATATTATAATTTTAATAATAAATAAAATAAAAATAATATTAACTTTGAAAGATTAATATTATTATAATAAATAACAAAGAAAAAACTTTTTACATCAATTTAATTTAATATTTTTTATTTTTTATTATAAAATTAATTTTAATATTAATAATAAAAGTATGATTGTATTATATAATATTAGAATATAATTATTCATTTTATTTAGATTATTAATAAAATAATAATCTTAACATACAATCTATCTTAATTTTTTACTCCAAAATTAATGACAAAGATACCATATATCAATTACCTTTAATTATATAGTTTATATAATTCTCTTACTTTATATTTAATTATGTAATTGTTATAGTTCATCCTCGTTGTTCACTTCGATTCACTCCGAATCGTATCAAAGTGTATTTGGATCATCGTCAACAATGCATTTGTTACGTCGAAAGGTGTACACCTATTGATAATGGGCACAATTAATGATCTTTTAACCTTATTTAACTTTTAACCCTAATCTGATGGCTATGCATTAAAGATGCTGGCATATTCTTAGTCGTCCTCCAAAATCAATGGATCAGATTTAACATGTTTACTTTTTAACATTTCGTTCTCAACCAATACCTTTAAGCGTTCTCAGCCGCGAATTAGCAGCTGTGCTAATTATAAATTAATCTATAAGAATGAGAAGAGAAAACATGAATGGTGGCAAAGATCTAATTTCCCTAGCTAATATATTCATTGAATGAGAGTTACAATTATGATGCTAGCGTTCACTTTCATCGGACACTGCGCTTTCTTACTTTCGCACACTAATCATTACAATTATCATACCAGTTCTCATATAAAATTCTGAATAAGAGTAGCCCCGAACGGTATTTGAATCTTACAATCCCAATCTGTTCATTCAACTGGTGAAAAAAAATAAAAATATGAATTGCAAGGCGTCAACGATTTAAATATATCTTGGCCTGTAAGCTGTACTGATCCGGGATTTGACAGCGAGTAGCTACTGGCACGAAGGCCATAGAATAGCAATAAGATGCTGCAGCATGCATAAAATGGCGTCCAAGCATTCAAAATGGTTTATATTTTATATATCCGTTTAGGCAGTGAAGTTATATTACGTTATGGAGTTAGGATGTCACACATGTATTCAAAACCAATGTAAGTAACAGCATAACTTATCTTAATTTTGGTTTTACAAAGGGTTGACAGGGATTAAATCTTTTGAGTTGTCAATCTTTTATTTTACACTTTGAAATGAGTTAATTGCACTTTGAAATGAGTTAATGGAGATGTTGAAATTTGAAGTGGAGATAATGGAAGCTGGCTAAGTACAGTAGACTGTTCACTTCTATTCCTTACTAATTAGTTTTTTTAATCTTCTTTTATCTTTGTTTAATTAGGTTAATTTAATTAATCTTCTTTTATCTTGATTTAATTAAGTTAATTTAATTTAATTTAATTTGAAAATATATATATATATATATATATATATATATATATATATATAATTTAGCAAAAAATTAGAATCTACGTATACAATTTTTCATTTGCTTATTATTATTATTATTATTATTAAGAAGTGACATATATCAGCTTCATTTAAACACAGAATCACACATAAACCCATCACAACTTAAGTTTTACTAAACTTAAAAAGTGTTAAATCTCTAGATGCAAACCCTTCCTTTTACCCTCTAAAAAGGATTAATAGAGATGTTAGAACCCAAAGTGAAGATAATAGAACCGAAAATGAAGCCACAGTTGAACTGTAACTTCTCTTCCTCCGCCATTCTTTTCAAAACACCTGATGTCGTCGTTTCATATTGATTGTACCGGGATTTAACCTGTGAACTTGCAATGAAAGTCATTGCTTATATCAATTGTTGCTTTACCCAGGTTAATACATGATTGTTGCTTTACTAAGGCTAATAAATAATATCTGTCAATCTCGATGGTTGGTTGCTTTATGAAGGTAAATACACAGATTTGTGAATAGGCAATGCTTAGACAAATGGTAAAGGAAATTAGGTGGTGCTTCCGTTTTGAACCAAGTATGTGGGCAGAACCATTGGAGAGGGAGACATCAATCAAGTAACATATGTATTAAATTGTTGAATGTGTCCAAAGCATATGTTGTTTGATTATTGGAAAGACTCTTAAGAACACATATATAATTGTTAATTCTAGTGAAAACACGTGGAAAACATATGATGATTGATTTTGGTCTATAGCTTAAAGACTATAAGCAATATCATTTATGACACAGAGTGCACCATTGACAAGGTTTATTGCAGTTCACAGGTTGATGTGAGTACTCACCCTATCCTTGATAACAATGCGCAATTCTAGATCCGGTCCACCATTATCCACGATCATTTATACAACAGATTGGTCCAGCAAAACCTTATTGTGACAACATTATTTGTCGTTAAAAGAAACTGCCTGGAAATGTCAGAATAATTTATGTTTGCTTTGTCATGAGCACAAAGTCATAAGCAAAGCCTGGCTTCCCATACCTACAACAACATTTTTCACATTAATTAAGATATGTCAAAAATGTTTATATGATCAACATTAAGATATTTTTATGTGAAAACCATGTCAAGAGTGATAACTTTGTCAAATAAAATTTACAAATTAAACATCTAAAAGTATTTGAATTTGTTGAAATAGATTCCTCCAAAACTAATAGGAGTGGGCCTAAATCAAATCTACGAAGAAACATTAAATATTATTGCTGAAGAATCTTTGAAATTATTAATACTAAACCATAGTTGATATATTAAGTTGATAGTTATAAGGCTTAATTTGACATGTCAAGTTAATAGTTACAATACATTAAAATTTAAAATTGGGAAAGTAATACATTTAAAAATTAGGAAAGTAATACATTTAATTCTTACAAGATGAAACAATTGAAAAACTCAACCAAGATCAAGAAGATAATGAAATGATAATGATAAAGAAGATTTAATGAAAATGAGAATATTTAATAGTGAACTAACATTGATGTATTGCTTAAGTAACAATCATTAAATGGTAAAATGTAATAGATCTAGAAGAAGAAAGCTTAAAACTAGAAGATTATAACCAACTCCCTAACAAATGGGTTACTAAAATGCATGTCTCAATAATCTTTTCATGGTTAGCCATTGTTCCATCTCTTTGATCATTTTCTCTTAATTTGTGTCAATAGTATTCACATTGCTATGACCAAATGACTAAGTTAACAAGTTATAGAATCTACTATGTAATCCTTATAAACAAAATGAACATGATACATGTTTTTGTCCACTTGTTGAATGAAACGCCTCATTATAACCATATCACTAATATACAAAACCATGTGGATTCATCTACATTCCACTCACCCTTGATTGCATGTTCGTGGCCTTATATATATATATATATATATATATATATATATATATATATATATATATATATATATATATATATATATATATATATATATATATATAATTGATGTTTTCACATTGATCATGGGATTCTCCTTTAAAATCGTGGATTCGTCTCCATTCCACCCACCCTTGATTGCATGTCCATGGCTATATATGTATATATCAATGTTTTCACATTGATCATGAGATTCTACTTTAGCAATGAAAACTCCACAAAAGAAAGCATAGTTTCTAGTAAAATTACATACAAATTATGCATAAATCGAGTTCTTATAGAGTACAAAATTTAGGAACCAACAAACCCAACACAATCATATCATAGTGATCTATTGACATCACCAATTTTACCATCCTAGAAGTACCTACACATAAATAACTACAGTTATAAAAATTAAATAACATGAAAAACTATGACTTATATCATTTTAACATACTCTTTTAATCTTGCATGAAAATTGTCCTCACCCTCTCAGTATTGACATGGCTTAAATTTCATTGGCGCCATCCTAAAAAATTAGAATATGATGGACATAGATACATTGCTAAGTGGTTCATTTGGTTCCCTCCTAGATGCCCATTTTATGCAACCACCTGTCCCATCATCTTATCCATTTCCATGTCCTATTTCAAAGTAACTCCAAATATGTATGATTCTTTTTTTCGTATGAAGTTGACTCAATCAATAAAAATATTGTGTTGATTTTAACTACCCATACATCCATCACACCAAACCCAATGTTCTTTGAAGTTGATCCCATGTTTTTTGAAGTCATTATAAATTATATCAAAGCAATGTTGAAAAAAATGAAGTGCCATGTTCAATGAATGTATAAAAATGATACTCTTTAAAGATATCATTAATATATATAGTATTGAATCTATCATCAATTTTCTCTTGTGAATGTTTATATATAATGTGCACAAATATAGTAACCTAGTCAGAATCATAGTATTCACTTTGTATCTCCCTCTGTGGAGTGAATGTATGGAGTTGATCATTGATAATATAATTTTATTAAGAGATATTTCTTGAGATTGTTTGAACTATAAATCCTGCCACCTTACCTTACCCTTTGAGAGTGTTTTTCATATTAAAGTATATTTGATACCTAAAATTTTGCATGAAATATTTGATAGTAATGTCATCTTCAAGCAAATGATTTTTTTGGAGGTCACCCCCAAAGAGGATATATGAAATTTTTAAACCACATATGCATATATCTTCCCGTTGGCCATGCTATTTTCCAATCCAAGATTAGAAATATCAATAATAATGTTCCTATGGAAAAGTGATAGAAAACCACAATCATCACATTTTTTTCCTCCAACACAATTATTTTTGTAAAAAACATCTTCAATGCCTACATTGCCTTGTGTGAGATAAATAAATTCACAAACAAGTGAAGTAGGAGGGTTACTTGGAAAATTAATTTTATAATACGATTAAAATTCCACATGGTAATAACAACAACATGAATCACACATGGTTTTTGGCTTGATATACCAAGGTTTCAACTTGTCAAATGTGTTAAATGAAATTTGAACCTTAGGATTTTTTTATTTGAAATTTTCAAATGAATCAGCATGAGTGGTTTTGATATATATTTTGCATGACTCTTATATATTCCTTGAGATACTCATCAATGTACAACCTTCTTCTCAATTTGTAGAACGCAAGGGTTTTATTCCCAAAATAATATAACTTTCTCTCGAACACCTTCTACAAGTCAATCTCAATATGGATGTTTCAAATAATGACTAAACAAGCAATTTCATCATTCTAATCCAAATGAACCTTGAACTTGTTATACCTATGATGTAGATCGCCAAGGACACCTCCCCGTGTAGGACATACCCCTCAACCAAACAACGCCCAACCCTTTATGGACTCTTCTTATTTTCTAACTATTGATTACGGTGTGCCTTGTTGTGTAAGCATGATTAGTTATTTAGTTGCACCTTTCTAGCCTTCATACTACATGTATTATTATTCAATTTTTTTCTCAGAGACATTGGGTTGTGTGCATTCATGAGTGGACCCATTGTATTCCTTTATAAAGTCTATTTGGCAAACATAATAGACAATCTACCTTTATTTGAGCTTTCATATTTCTCTTGTTCTTTCTTTTGTTTAGATTTTTCTAGTTACAAGTTATGAGCCTCCCTTGTGGATGGCCTTCATTTACATCATTTGGCATAAAATAAGTTGGTAAATTCCTTCTTTCCCACCCTCCAACCCATGGATCTCTCCATATTTGTCTAGACATATTATTCCCTATTACATGCTTCATATATATTCTCCCACTATCTATAGATTTGTTTATATACACCCCTCCCTTTTTTCACTCTATCTAGGGTCCATAACTCCCTCATATTTGGACTACATCATCCATCTTATTCTACGAGGCAATATTCTCTATCTTTCCTGAAAACTTGAACACTAGTGTTCAAGGTTGAGTGCTTCTTCTAGTTCACTAAACAATAGTTGTCTAGATTCCTCATACACAATATATATATATATATATCTTGTATGCACTAACTTGTGGTGACCAACACTATTAATGCCTGATTTTTTTTTTCAAATTTTGATGATCCCCCACTCATATCATGGATAATTAGGTCATTTACCATGGACTGCATACACTATTTAGCGTAATTTCCTTATCCTATCAATCTATGTGAAAAGAAATGGAGGCAATATTATAGAAAGTAAAGCTTCATAGTTATGGTATTCAGTGAAAAATATTGAGAGGTTCATATCATATATATTTTTCATACATTCTTGAGGCCAAAGTCGAGGAATATCCTCTTTGAGTTATGGTGGAGCTCTAGGAAAACCTTTCATCCTCAAAATAAGTTTTTCTTCAGTAGATTGTAACTATATTTATTAGCATGGTTTGAGCTATTTCTCTGCATAAGGGATTGATTCATCTCTTCACTATCACATGTTTGTGTTTCTATGTCTACAATTTAAGTTACGTGGTATTCCCTACTAGAGTTGGGGTCATCCTTAACTTGATCCTAGATTTGGGTCATTGGAGGGCCTAGCCACAAATTTAACGATTGACTTTGTGGCTAGGCCATGCAATGGACCAAATTTACAATTGGGTTAATCTCGAGCGTTTGGGCTTTCAAGGTGGTCAATTGTTTGCATGAGTCATTATATTGGTTGAATACACACTGCAACATAGATTATGACCACCCTTTTTCTTATTTTTTGGGGGTTTGCAAAAACATTTGACTTCAAGCCACCAATGCTAGGAATTTTAGTTCAATTTTTTTTTTCCTTTGTCTCTGGGATCTGCATACACTCTCCATTATCACATCTTTTCAATCAAGAACTAGCCACAACTTTGACTGGATATACCTTGTTGTCTCATTCAAATATATTAATCTCAATTTATCTTTCCAAACATGAGATCATAAGTCACAAATAAACATGTTAAGTTATTATTTTTTTGTCATAATTTTATCACATTAGTCAATTGGTCCATGTGTATTTTATTGGGCTCATAACACATTCCATAAACTTTTATTTTATTATGTTGGTGTGATTTTACCACAATGTGTCTAGCACGACCTCTACTGGCATAGCTTACCAATGCTACTCATTTGACTTTTGTGTGGTTTCTTTTCTTTTCACTTGGTGCACTTTTCCTCGAAACTTATTATATCTAGCAATTTTTTATGTATCCTTCCACTGTATTATCTTTGAAAGGCTAGGAACTAGTTGCTTTCACCTCAATGGTCACATATCATCCATAGTTTGTTAGCTCCCTTCCAACCCTTTGAAAGTAGACAATACTTCCAACATGAAATGCTCCTATAGGCTACAATCCCTTATGTATGGTACTGAGGAAAGGCTTCAGAGAGACTTCAATATATCTATGTTGGGTATGCAATTTTTGTTGGAAAATCGGAACACAAAGTCCTATTCTATATATGATTAACTCCTTATGGGATACCCTAGTTCCAGTTTCTTAGTATGCTTGAGGTTTATTTATATATTTTTCATAAGGATTTTGTACAATGGGAGAAAACTCCCCTCAATATATTGATTTGTACTCGGAGTGCTAGTGATAGACTTGTCAATATTTCTTATGAACTTCAAAATATTTCCAAGGAAATTTTATCAGACATAATCTTTTGCTACATGATTAATAGTTCTTCTAGTTGAATCATTTGAAAATATACTAATTTCAAAATAAGCACACAACATTGGCTCAATGAAGCATAAAAATAAAATCTAGTGTACACTATAGTGGATTATCACTATGGTGTACACTAGATTTTATTTTTCACCTTGCAGTAGTTACATTAATTTCTTGTAGATAATGTTCCTTAGCTTCATGCCCCACCCAAGATACTCATTGATAACAATAGTAGTTTAGATCAGGTTCGTTGGAGTGTACCTTCCCACCCCAATCTACATCAAAACCTTCATTTAACAATCTCCTTGCTTCACTATGGAAGTGAAGTGAAAGTCTTTCTTTGGAAAGAATTCATCAATGGATCTAGTTTCTTAATCTCAAGCCTTCCAGTTAGATCTCCCTTGACACATTATTCTTAGTCCATGCTTCACTCCCAAAGTGAAGTGGAAGTATTTCTCTAGTAAGAAGTCATCAACATATTTGGTTTCTTGAGCTCAAACTTCCCAACTAGATCTCCCTTGACACATTATTCTTAGTCCTCGTATCATTCCTGAATCGAAGTGGAAGCCTTGTTAGGATATTCAATGTTAGCATTTCAAACAAAAAATATTCGTCTGGTTGCAACTAACTCCTTGATTAGATACAAAACTCTTAAATACAACCTTCCTATCAGTGTACAACAACACTTTGATCCTTTCATTTTCTAGCTACATGATATTCTCTTTCATATTATAGCCATTAGTGCTTTCACTCTCAACTCTCATAATATTTGTATTACTCATCAACCAGTCACCTATCCAATATGGTTGCACTTATATAGACACATGATTCCAAGGTTTTTCTTCTTCAAAATAGTAGTGACATGGTCTAGCACCAACTTCTTCTAGCATTGGTGGCTCCAAAGAAAGACATACACAATACAAGATGGTCCTTTTATTCTTGGATCCAAAAATATTTTGTAGCACACCTTCCCCATTGTAGTATATCAACTTTTCATAAAATCATCCCTTGGGCTTTTTCATTACACAACAACAAAAACCACTAGTAGGAAAAATCAACGTTAACAGTTTGGGACAATACACATGGAAATGGTCTCTTTGTGGTCTCGTTCATAAACTGGGAGGTATCGGTTGGCTATAAACATCCTTTATTTTGCAATTCCATCTCTTAATATTGGCACTCATTGGACCTCTCTTTTCCTACAAGATTAGTTAGTTCACTCTGATCTTTCACACAACACCTCAATACTATGTACTTCCAACTTCTAATTATCCAACATCATCGTCAACCATGGCATACTTTTTTTTTCACTGGTTTCATTCCTAAATCAATAGAAACGAGAGGATGATTTTAGACTAAATCGAGAGAATTTGATGTATATCATTGGGGAAACCTCCCCAAGGAAGATGCACCCCTCAACTAGATAATGGCCAACTCTTAAGGGGTCTTCCTCTTTTCCAACTATTGATTATTGTGTACTTTGTTATGTAAAAATGATTGGTTATTTAGTTGCACCTTTCTAGAATTTTGGATGCATGCATTAATATTTAATTGTTTTTTCCTAAACATTGGGTTGTGTGCATTCTTGAATGGACCCATTGTATTCTTTTATAAAATCCATTTGGCCAACATATAATAGAAAATATATATTGCTTTGATCTTTCATATTTCTCTTATTGTTTCCTATCTATAGGTTTTGGTCACAGGTTGTGAGCCTCCCTTATGGGAAGCCTCCATTTACATCGACCATTGAAGTGTTATGTTCAAAATTATTAATAATTTCTATTTTTCTTTCACCATTTAATGTCTCGATGCTTGATGACCAACAACAACTACTAAAGTGATTACTCTATGAGTATCCTTAGGTTCATGTCTTTCTAAATGCGATAAAGACCTTAGCTATGTTTGTTAATATATTTTTTGTGACCTTTATTCGTCTTGCATATTAAACACCAAAAATTTCCTTAGGCATCTCTTTACTTTTTTTTCTTCAACAAACCATGTAGTATTTGAGCTTGCAAGATACCAGATATATAAAATATGCAGAATAGAAATAAAATGCTAGAAATGACAGAATAACAGTAAAATATCCAGCATAATCTTCACAATACACAGAAATGATATACGAAATAGCAACAGAAATAGCACTTTGAATCAGATAG
>ML786559.1:215759-252704 GCA_009831015.1 Picea engelmannii | reverse complement strand
AAAAAAAAAAAAAAAAAAAAAAAACTTATGAACTTTTTATTGAAACATATATTTTAGTATCAAAATATCATTTTTATATATTTTTTTTCATGCAACTTCAAATTAAAGGGTTATGATCAAATCCAAAATTTATGAAAATATTATTAAACATTTAATCAATTATACTAGTCTCAAATGAGATTTTAATCAATATGTAAGTTGAGAAGTTATTCAAATTTATTTGATATGTAAGTTGAGAGGTTATTCAAATTTATTTGATGTTTTTTCAGATATTAAAAAACAATTTTTTATTTAGAGTTTTGGCACAAAAAATTTAATCAAGATATTTGTTGTATAAGTTTTTGATTGAGACATATATTTTAGCATCAAAATACCACTTCTATATATCTTTTTCATGCAAATCTAAAACTTATGAAAATATTGTTGAACATTTAATCAATTCTTGTGTATAGAAAAGTATTGTACCAGTTAGATGGACTAAGGACACCTATTATAATTTTCTATAGTGAAAAATATATGTATATAAAAATTAAATTTGAGCAATTAAACAATAATAAAAAAATATGATTGGAGACATAACATGTTATTCAATTCTTCTTTTTACTCCATATTGAAATTGTAAATTTATATATGAGTTAAGACTTTAAAAACATATACATTTGCAAATTTCATTGCCAACATTTTATTATAAAGGGTGACATATAGTTATGGTTTGATCCTTTGTCATGTAGGGAAATACTCTATTTAGTAGAAGCTACTTCAATTTGGAATGAATGTTGGAAGACAAAAGAACAATTGTGTTTATAAGGAGAACAAAAAAATGAGTGGAAATAATATACTCAAATCAAAAGAATAATGTTGTTAGAATGATAGAAAAAAATAATTTGATATGTTCCAAAAGTAAGGTACTGAAATTGTGTTTATAAGGAGAACAACAAATGAGTGGAAATAATATACTCAAATCTAAAGAATAATGTTGTTAGAATGATAGAGAAAAATAAATTGATATGTTCCAAAAGTAAGGTACTGAGGTTATAATTGCTAAATTGGGCTATAAAGTAACAATGAAAGAAAATTAGGAAGAGGGGAGTCCATGGTAATGGAAATTAGTTTCGAAATTTACATGCCCACCAAAATCAAATATTATTTTATGGCTAACCTTATGCATTAAGGTCTCCACATGGGATAACTAGGCATTGTTGGGTTTAATATGGGGTATATTGTGTAAAAGGGAGGATGAATATGTTGGTCATTTTCTTTCAATCATTGGTCTTATTCAACGAAGATATCGGAGGAGGTTATGAAACTAGTCGTTGAAAAAGGAAAATTGGAAGAGAATACTTTACAAAAATGTTCAAAAATTCGTTTAAGAATATGTCAATAATTTTCCATAAATCATTACAATGCACATTGATATGGGCAATCTAGTCAGTAAGAAATGAAAATATATTTTAGAATAAAAGAATTATTCACTTTCAAATTTCTCACTAGATTTGATATGCATATGGAGGGATATGATATTCTTTGTCCATGAAAAAAAGAAAGAACATTAAAAGCTCCAAAGATAAACAAATTAGTGGCATGGGTTTGAAGGTTAACATTTTTAAGAGAAAATCATGAGATCAAGTTCAAAGAAAAAATATAAAATATTTCTAATAACAAAGAAAAACTATACACCATTTGGTTAATGATAAAAATTGCAAAAGATAAAGAAGTTCCACTTTTAGGGTTATAGCTGATTGGGAAAATGGATGAAAAAATTGTTTCTTGTCTCTTTATTAGAGCGAATTAGAAAAGCTAGAGGGAAATGCTTAACGTTTTCTTTTCAACATATTTTTAGGGAACTCAACTACAAGGTTGACTAGATTTGTAAAGAATTAAGAATTTAATAAGGTAAGATGGAGGGTGTTATTACAAGGTTGACTAACTTTCTAAAAAACTAAGGATTTTTTTTAAGGAACTAAGGATTCAAGAAGGTATGATGGAGATGTTTCTAAATGAAAATGTTCAAATATCTAATATTATTTTGATTATGTCAAACTCATGCATTGAATTTTAACCATTTTGAAAGATTATATTTGATCATTAATGTTTATAAATAAAATTATTAATATTTTATACCATACATTTTTGGATGATGTATGTAGCTAAATATTTTATTATTTATCTTAAACACAAAATAAATTTGGCATAAATATTTAAATCTTATTGTTTACAAAAATATTCATTTTTAAATTGATATAATTTTTAAGTAACTATGAGAGTGAGTATCGTTTATATGAAAAATCATATGCAAACAAAATTACCTCTTCATAAATAAATAATCATCTCAATCTTATGTCTGATAAAATTATTTATTTTTATAAAAACATAAAATAATCAATTATATTATTCATTATTTAAAAATTGAATATACAATTAAAAAAATCAAATATAAATAACTGAAATTTCTCATTAATAATCTTAAAGGCACAATCACCTATCTAATCAATCACTTATCTAATGTTTTATTCACAACCACAATCCAAAAAATCAAATATGAACAATTTAAATCCCCCACTAATATTTATGTAATGCTGAAAACACAACCATCTATTTAATGTTCAATCAAATATATGATAATAGATGGTTGTGTTTTTAACATTACATAAATATTCCCGCCCAGAGAGAATATGGGCATGCCATCACCTTCATAGTGTACTGGCAATATCATACTCATATCCAACTTGATACAGATTTTGATTTTGGGTAGCAGTTTATTGAGATAAGTCTGTTGTCAGTAAGTAAGTTGTCAAAATAGTGAGGCACGCGAATTGATAACGAAGAGAATTCACCAGAAAAGAGGAAGGTAATGCGAACTTTTTATTGCAACACGTGATGAAGCACTTTTGGTCACCGGACGAATCCTTAATCTTCACCAACAATCAGATTGACGACCTCAAGAACTCCCATCCCGTGTAGAGATCTTGCATATATATCGGACTTGCATATTATTTGAAGTTACGGTATCAATTCAAATAAAAATATGGAGTAAAAATAATATTTTAAATCATACTAATATGTATATATAAATTATATTATATTTATTTTAAAAAACAATTATGGGAAAAATGAACCAACAATAGATCTATTATTATTGTTGCTCATATCATATATATCTATTATTGGATGGTTATGGTATCAATGTTTATATTGCTAAGAAATTAAAAAACTAAAGAAAAATAATATTTCATATCATAGCAACATGTATACATAAATCACATGAGTTTTCTAAAAAACAATCAACAATAGATCTATTATTGTTCTTGGTCAAATTCAGCAGTGGTCTTGCAAAGTGAATCTTGACTTAACAATTTTGACTCAATCTCACTCAAAGTTAGGGTATCCAAGAATCTAGCATGTTTCCCCTATCACCTAGGTCTATGTCTAGGTCTATGTCTATAATTTATAAGTGAAATTCCAAATGCCTAACCAAATATTACAAAACCACACCTGACATATCACACACTTCAAGCCCAAATCTAGTGCTCTTCAAATATTAATGTTGAAGCCTTCAACCCACCCTAGTGTTAAGAATATAGCCAAGAAAGTAAATAACAAACAAGATCAAGAAAGAAAAGAAGACTCACGAAAAAGGCACAAAGCCAATTCAATTAATATGTACATCAATAATGTATATATAGTACATATTGCACAACTGTCCTCTAATGATATGACCATTAGGGTAAGATAACAAACTGAGATTAGAGTTTTCAACATTCTCCCTTAATCATAAGTTCTTTCTTGCCTTAAAAACCGCCACTTCTTGACCACTAGTAATGTGTCAAGCAAATATTCATAGGGCTTAAGCTCCTCTCTAAACTCTGAAAAAAATAACAGAAGACAAAGTCTTCTACTAATTGGGTGATCTCAAGATGACCACAAACCAATCTGGTGGTTTCATGATAACCACAAACACAATCTGGTGGTTTCGGGATGACCATAAACCAATCTAGTGGTTTCGGGATGACCACAAACTGAATGTCTAGCAGAAGTTGATGTCTTCTACTAAGTAGCATGGTTTTAAGTTAATCATAAACTAACCAAGCAAAGGGATGAAATCAACAACTACAAATGTTGATGATTCTCTCTGAAAGTATAACAAGTAGAACTTCATGTCTTCTTCTTAATTGGTGGTTTCAAGCTGACCACAAACTATCAAGAGTTCAAAAACAAGTAGAACCTCATGTATTTTTCTTAGTTGGTGGTTTTAAGTTGACCACAAACTATCAAGAGCTAAAAAACAAGATCTCAAAAACTATGAAGAGATGGTTTCAAGACTACTAAAAACCATATCGACAACATACCAATTAATAAATTGATTGTATGTCCAGGAACAAGGTTGCATACTAGGAACAAGGCTGCATACTTGATCATCTGTTCACAGGATCTAAAATAAACTTGGAACCTGACTGAAAACTTTAGATGTTATTCCCCCCTGTCAAGGACAAGTTGTTCAAATTCCCTTGACCATCATTCACAAGTATGGCCAAGAAGAGATCCAACACTTGTATAAGCTACTGGAACAATGTGTACACTTTCACAATGCATACACAGATGAAGATCGAAACACTGATCTATCATATTATCATTATCCACTTCATTTACTTCACTGATTTTTTTGTGAGCAGACTGCAGAAATTTCTCAACAAAAGGGTGTTGGATTCAACAAAAAATGCCCCCACTTATAATCATAATTCAATTTCAATAGTATTTGATACTTACAAAGGGAACACCATAAACTCTTGAAATGCAATTTTTTACAACTTTAGGATTTCACCTATTTTCTTAGCCTTTCATTTATCATGCATACATGGTGTTAACACATAAAATTGATCATGTAAATGTGGATTTATGGTTTTCAGAGACTACATTTAACCATATCTCCCAGTATTATTTCATACCAACAACTAAAATCCTCCTCGAAGTGTGCAAGCTATATTTGAGCTGGCGTTGCGAACTAGTTAAGGAAGAGGGTTGGAGATTAGGCAGCTTGGAAGCATCTGAGTGCAAATATGAAATTACCAGCATCAACCTCATAGCCATTAGGTACTCCATGAGATGTTTTGTCTTATTTGGAGGCCATGAATGGTTTGGCTACTTTATTTTCTTTTGGCGCTGTGAACTAGCTCAGGTGCTGTGAATTAAGACAGGCGCTACAAAATGCGCTACAGAATTTTCAGTAGAAGATACTTTTACATATTTGATCATAAATCCAAAACGGTGATGTGGGTTTCTCTGCAATTGTTTGTGGAGGAATATGATATCATTGTTGACTTTGACCAAATTTCAACCTGACCCAGTTTGGCATTTGAGAGAAACAATTAAAACACTAATGCGCTACGAAATGTGCTGCAAATTCTTTGTTTTGCATAGTTGTTGGATATTCTCCTTGTTGGGACGTTTCCCCCTGTCAAGGAGGATTCAAATGAAATTTCATGGATCGGTTAGATCTCAACCTGCACCTAAGTTTTAGCTCCATTAAAGACCTCATGTAGTGAGTTAGAAACAATTTATGAATGACTTCCAACAATTTCCTGAAAATTAACAGTTTGTTGGATTTTTGTCTCGTTGACTATTGCCACCTAGCTCCAAGGCCTAGAATCCAATGAAAGAGATGGGATTGGACCTCCTAAGGATATTTTGATGTTATTTTCTATTTAAGAGAGGAGGGAGCTCTTGGAGAGGGGTTGGATTCATGAGCCAAGAGAGGCTAGAGAGAGTAGGAGCAGGTAGTTTCCCTGTGTGTGTTCATTTGTAAGCCCGAGGGCATTTTATGATTGTAATCATTACTGTTATTGAAGACTCATGAGAGCTATGATTTTCATATTATAATTCTTTTGTTTTATATATCTTCTTATTTGAATATATTGCAGATTTGAGGATCAAAGGCTGTTAATGATTTATGGATCCCTAAGTAATAGAGGATTTGTTGTAATTTTTCCCATCAGTCATTGTTTTATCCAAGTGTTTGTTGATTTATTAAACTAAGAGGATCTTTGTTTAGTGAACATTCTATCTTATGTTTTCCTTCTTAATTCTTCCATCTATCAACATATAATCTTGTTTTTTGTTGAGCATCTTTAGCGCCTTCGATGAGTAGAATGTTTATGACTCCATTGCCCATTGGTGTAGCCTATTGATTTGCAGTTTTCTTCCCTCTCCCTTTGTCTCTCCACCTTGTTGATCCACCTATTCAAACCAAAAATTATCTTTTACAAACCTATTTGATGGGTACTAGGCTTATCCTCTAGTAATTTGAGGGTGACTCTCAGTGCTAACACATGGTGAGTAGAATATTTACCATGAATCCATGAGTCGAGTGCAGGCTTGCTTCGACAAGTCCCTTCACATTCATTTCTGCAGAGTTAAACCATATTAGGGTTGTTGGGAGAAAATTGAGGTCGCAGTTGATGGTCGATGTTGTAGGTCAACCATTTTTCTTGTAGATCCAAAAGACACATTTTCTCTAAACATGTGTGGCTTATTAACATGCCCAAGCTACAGAGGGGTGATTTATTGAAAGCCTGGATAATTCTCCAAACCCTTGGGAATATGTCGGCCACACCAAACAGATGACATAATAAACTAACTCGTCCACCTTTCAATGGTTCATATTTAGGGTTTGTACTTCGGAAATCTCACAACAAATAGAAAATCAAGCACCGCATGTTGAGGGGCGAAATGGATTAATGGCACATAGCAAATGAGGTCGATGGAAAGATTCAATCTAGGATCTTGCAGTTAGGGTTTCAAACTTCTTCACAATTGCTTGGTGGCAAAAGGATCATCTTTTGACAAACATATCTCAACTTCTTCACCAATTTATGTCATTCTTTCCCTTTGTCATTTCTTGCAGCCCTTGCACTCTAGCAAGGCACAATCTTCGTTCCAAAATGAACGAACAAAAATCTTTTGTCTTCACATGCCACGATCTCACTTCACACATATCTTCCATGTGGGTGACTCCTTTAACATGTTTAACATATCCATGACATTAAATGAGGGCTCTTCAACAGAAAAAATATTGAACCTTCCTCGGCTCTTACGCGATCCTCAACTCTAACGCTCGACGTTGGTGGCTCTCTTTCGTATCCCACAAGATTCCAGCGACTCTTGGTCTCTTGGTGACACCTATGCATGTGGAAACATAAAAATAAGCGCTTGCAGACCGACTTCACTTTGAACATAGCAAACCCTCATTTCATCAACTCAGATTTCATCTACCATGGAAAACTACCATGGTGCTACTAGGCATTAAGAAATATAGTACTCTAATACCACTGTTAAGAATATAGCCAAGAAAGTAAATAACAAGCAAGATCAAGAAGGCAAAGAAAACTAGCGGAAAATATACTAAGCCAATTCAATTAATATGTACATCAATAATGTATATATAGTACATATTGCACAATTGTCCTCTAACGGTATGACTGTTAGGGTAAGATAACTAACTGAGATTAGAGTTTTCAACACCTAGGGATTTATTAAACATGCTTCAATCCACCCTAGGGATTTACTTAGGAAATAAAAATAAGATATAAAAATTTCAAATCATAACAACATGCATGCATAAATCACAAAGGCAGATTCTTTAGGAAAAAACAACCAACAATAGATCTATTATTTCCCTTGACCAAATCCAACCAAGCCACCAATGTCCTCACATATTACAATGGACTATCCCTTTTATAGGCTTTCAATACATGTAATACACAGGCTCAATACAACGGATCACCAATACCATGTGCCAAAAACCACCACTCTTAACCTAACAACTTTGATTCTTTCATGGAGTTAAGCTTATTCTAACACATCTATGTGAACAACATCTCTGTTAACTACATCCAGTAATAATTAACATAGAATTTAAATAAATTCAATTCGGTCAACCCATCTGCATTTTTCTGAACCATAGATTAATTCACTAATTAGATTCTCATTATGTTTTCAGTTTGTTTTGTCTATATAGTTCAAATTCTCGCTTTTTGCTTATCCCCACCAATAACAATAACAAGATGAAGAGCATCATGAGGGCACCTTTCGTGGTTATTGCTCTGCCAGTTATCTTACTATGCTTTATTACCACATTGCAATCAGATTCCCTTCATGATTTTTTCTCCAATCCTCCATGTTTTATTGCCTCGAGAGTTTCCATCCAATACCCTTTCGGCATAGGCAGCGGAGGCTATGGCCACCGCGATTTTCAGGTCGAATGCCATACTGAATTTTCTAATTACTTTTGCCCTGAACATCAAAGGCCGCAATTACAATATAAGGAAAGCTTTCTTCGATGGAAGATCTATGCATGTTTTGGACGTGATAATTGATGAAACTCCATGCTATCTCCCAAATGCATCTCCAGATTTCACTGGCTCTCCTTTTGAGATCGCTTACCCTTATTCAAAGTTGTTCTTCAAAGATAAGAAAGTATATAAAATTTGAAATTGATTCAGTGGCTCATAATTTAATGTCTCTAGGCACTAAGATTATTATGAGCTTTTGTGATTTTAAGATTAAAAATAATTAATAAATTTATCAAGTCATGTATAAAAATAATTAATAAATTTATCAAGTTTTGCATTTATTATCCTTGGGATGAAAATAATTTGAGGAAGTGTTAACGTTGAAATAAATCCCATAATAAAGATTAACATAGTGTTGTGCTGTAAAGTATGGTTTCTCATTACAAAATGTTGCCTAAGTGTTGTTTGTAATTTAATCTGTAAATTAATTAGTTAAAAAAAATGTTCATTAACCACCACATCAATCAAACATTTTACAACTTTTATATTTTATTTTTAATAATTTTTATTTAAAAAATACATAAATCTTACAAAATTATTTAACTAAATCAACATTGTTGTTTTCAAGTTTTTGTGGTGAGGAGTTTCACATATGTTTTTCGGATAATCCACAGTTGGTATCATTTCGTCGTCGACGTTTCGAATCCGAATCAGGATTCATCATCAGGACTAATCGTCAAGTTAGAGCTAGTTGATCGTCATCAATTAATACTATAAATGTAGGACAATTAAAAGTTTATTTTAATTGAGTCGGTTGTCTTTATTTTCAGAATATAATTTAACATTAATGGGATTTAATACTAAGGAATTATATTATTTGTTTAGGGTTTTAGTTAATTTGTTAGGTTTTACTCTTCGTGGAACTCATAAAAGAGGAGAAAATTGATTCAAAGGATATGCTCATCAGCTTTGATGTAGTGTCACTTTTTACCAAGATCCCGCTGAATGAGGCCATTCAAGTCATAAAGGAGGTAGCAGACCCGCAAACAACCAGACTAGCAGAAGTGTGTCTAAAATCAACTTTCTTCAGCTTCCAAGGAGATTTTTTCGAACAAACAAGCGGAGTAGCCATGGGATCCCCTTTATCCCCAATTGTAGCCAACCTCTACATGGAAAATTTTGAGAAAAATCCCCTTGAAACATACCCCCTCAAACCATTCAGATGGAAAAGGTATGTGGACGACACCAACGTCAAATGGCCTCATGGAAAAGAAGAACTGGACAAATTCTTTGAGCACCTCAATGGGATTTCTGAAGACATAAAATTCACCATGGAACTAGAAGATAACAATAGCATACCCTTCCTAGATGTGTTTATAACTAGGAAACATGATGGTACACTTGGGCACAAAGATTTTAGGAAGAAAACTCACACAGATAGCTACCTTCACGCCGAATCCCACCACCACCCCTCCCAAAAAATGTGGGTTCTCAACACTATGGCCACAAGGGCAACAAGAATTTCTGACAAGGAACATCTCAAAGAAGAAATAGACCACTTAACTAAGGTCTTCAAGAACATTGGATATAGAGATAGGGACATCAAGAAGGCAATGGATAAGAAAGAAAGGAGGACTCRTATACAGAATGATCAAACCTCAAABAGTAGAKYCTTTCTTCCCTACATTYGAGGTGTCAYAGAYAAGATTDCCARKRTTTTARGAARAAAAKAAATYRTGACCTCTTTYAAACCCCTAATCACTATCAGACAAAKAATGAAGTYTGTAAAGGACCCTAYAGACAACYGACAAGAGAAAGKCATCTACAAWGTRTCATGTTCATGTGGGAAATGTTWCATYRRTGAAACTGGAYGATCATTCCAGGTAAGGATTAAGGAACACGAAGCAGACATTAGAAAGGAACGTACCCGTACCTCCGCCTTAGCAGAACACTCCCACAAAACCAAACATCATGTTTGCCTTGAGGATACTAGCAAAAGAGGGTCACTACTACAAAAGACGCTTAAGAGAAGCTATAGAAATAATCAAGCACCCCAACAACATGAACAGAGACGGTGGCCTAGAGGTAAGTAGCTTTTGGCACCCATTAATCAACCAATTAAAGGAACATCCTAGGACAAATCAGGTATGACACCGGCCTTTTCTTTTCCCACTTGTTTTGGTTTAAATTGAATAGGTTTAGGGGTCCAATCCTAATTCTTATTTAAAAACTTGTCACTACACACTTTATTAATTAAACCCTAATCCTTTACACTCCCTAATACCCTCAATAGACATTCTAACCTACAAACTCATTTTAAAACACTATCAATTTTGCTTAAATAAAAAAATCTTAATGAAACCTAGAATTCACTACTAACTTAAAAATTCTCTCTATACACTTATTAATTTAAACCCTAATCCTTTTTCAAAACCTAATACCCTCACTAGATATTATTACCACTAACTTATAACACTATCATTTCTATTAACTAAATATAACTAAAACCAAGTGCTTAACTAAAATAACTAAATAGGTAATCCTTAATATTAATACACATATGTTATCCTTTGTTATTAAGATAAACCACTAATAAACCCACTACAATTACACTAACACTACTAAATAATTAATTAAAAGTAAAACATAATTAACTAAACCCCAAAAAACAAATAAATAACTAAAGGAAAACCACTACTATTAAGTAACTAAGTAAGAGTAAAACCTAACAAATTAACTAAAACCCTAAACAAATAATCTAATTCCTTAGTATTAAACCCATTAATATTAAATTATATTCTGAAAATAAAGACAGCCGACTCAATTAAAATAAACTTTTAATTGTCCTTCATTTATAGTATTAATTGATGACGATCAGCTAGCTCTAACTTGACGATTAGTCCTGATGATGAATCCTGATTCAGATTCGAAACATCGACGACGAAATGATACCAACTGTGAATTATCCGAAAAACATATGTAAATCAACATTACTAGACATTACTATTTATAAATATAATATTCAAATTTAATCCTTTTTAATATTAATATCAAGTTTAAATCTATAATGTAAACATGCAATATCCATAACAACAATTACTCTCCTAAAAGCTAAAAATAAGTTAAACATAATCCCAATAAGAGACATACTCCCGTAAGTACAAGCTCAATACATACATGTACGTCACTTCATGCAAATTCTAGAGTATAATGTATTGTGTAAATTTGTTTGTATATTAAAACATTTCTCCAATAGTTTGATGGACTAGAAGGTCATCTCCTAAATTTAAACTGAGTGATAATTTCTCAACATAAGGGAATATGTAGAAGTGATTGTAACAATTCCATTAAGATAATGAGCATTGTACCACAAAGATCAAAATATATATCACAAGAAATGGTTAATTATGTAATGATCAAAATTAAAGATGTAAAAGAGATTGAAAGTTAAGATGTAAAAGAGATTGAAAGTTATAGCTTATTATGGTCAATTTTCGGTTATGTTTGAAAACAATAAAATAATCTTTGTAATGTAGAAATGGAATAAATAAGGTTAGATGGATTTCTTTAGAATAAAAAGACTATTCTAAAAAACTATAATCTTTAGAATAAAACAAAAAATATAATAAAATATAAATTTAGAATATTATATATCATATTTTACTATTCTAAAAAAACTATAATCTTTAGAATAAAACAAAAAATACAATAAAATATAAATTTAGAATATTATATATCATATTTTATATTAATCTATATGTATCATATTCTAAGGAAACATTTTTTCTATAATTGAAAATGAAATTAAAAAAACAATATATAAATTCAAAAATGTTGATAAACTTTCAAGAGTTTACAAAACAAAGTATCTAACAATTTAGTCACAAGGCTTTGTATGTTTATTACATACATTTCTACTAGAAACAAGATTTTTTTTGTTGAGAAGAAAAAAAACAAGACTTTACTAAATCTTGTGTGCAAGTATAATATTATACAATGAAAGTGTAAAAGTTTTTTGGGGTTAATATCATTTTGGTATTAGTGGTAAGATATTTCTCTTAGTTTTGTGAATATTTGTTGTAACTGTGGGTTTCATAAAATGTAAGTGATATTTGTGCTGTCATTTTCTAGTGTGTATTTCAAGCTATGGTCATAGAAGTATGCATTAATAATGAGCACATGAAACCAATATATTCGATAGAATGAAAAACGTTGGGAGCAGTTGTTTGTGAAAAAAAAATTCAAAAGTAGTAAGAATTTTTTTATGAAATAAGCACGTCTTCTAACTATATTTAAATGACACATTTTTTAACAAAATTTTTCTTATATTTCTTGAAGTGTGTAAGGAAATGTAGAGTTTTTTTAAAATAAAGTAATGAGAGAACTAAACTATTGGTTCAAACAATGTTACCTAAATCATGCTACGAACAAGACACTATAATTTTTGTTTGTTGTTTTCATCATTTAACACATGGATAAAAGTTTATTGTGTAGTACACAAGCTGCAAGTGTCTTTCGCACCAATCTAAGCTATATTCTTGAATAAAAATATCAACACAATTTTGCAAGACAACTAGTTTTTTAGTTGAGAGTAAAATTCTTTATAGGAATGATTATGTTCTAGCTTAAAAGGAAAAGTGGCAATATGTTTTGTGAGGCTTGTCAAAAACAATGAAATGGATGGTTAGGTTTGGAAACATAGGATACAAAGCAAGATAAAGAACATTGAATTTGATTAAGGACATATCGTATATGCTACTTACTCTTGATTTGCTTTGTTCTAACTGATAATGTTTTAGGAATAGCTTACATTGACTATTATTTTGACAACAAAAAATTGCAATAGCAGCAATAAATCCAATTGCATAGGCTATGTTTAATGCAAATATTGTTCTCTTGGGTGAATGGAAAATGTTTGTTCAAACTTTTGCAAGTTACTCAATCATTGTGTTTATGTTCAAAACAATACAGTATTTTGTGTATCCTCATTCAAATGAGGTTGTGTGTTGTAGACAATTTAGTTCCTAATTTGAACAACACTCATTCCAAGTGTCAAGGAATGAACTCGGATATCAAATCATTGGAAACATTTATTGTTATTGTCAGTATTCCATGTTTGTCAATGAAATAAACATGCATGTATTCTATTTTTGTTGGGAAGTTCATGATTTTACTACACATTAAGCCATACATTATCAATACATCACCCTTAAATACCTTTCCTAGCCTCTGTGTACATAATTGCATAATAGAGCACGATATTTCAACACATGTAACTTGTGGGTAGAAAAATTGTGTTGTGTCAAAAAAAAAAATTTGACATTTTGTTACCATAGTTGCAATTTGTTTTGTTGGTAGAGCAGGTTTTCTAATGAGTTTGTATTACTATATTTTTTCTTTAACAAAAAAAAAAAAAAAAATACATGAAAATATCGGTTGGTACTTTGATTATAATTCTCACTTGTGGGGGATTTTTATTTTCATGGATTTCTTCCTCTTTTGAAGAAACATTAATATGTATGTTGGAAATACAAAGATAATGTGAGTTAAAGAATAGCTTCTACTTTATTAAGTAATGCATTGAAAATATTAAAGAAACCTTTTTCAAATACAAATAAGTATTGAGAAAGAGATCTCATTGCTACATGATATTGCAAGCAATCATACAGTTGGGAGGCTTTCGAGGTTGTTTTTCTATATCCAATGTAAAATTCTCAAGGAAGAGGCACTCACGAAATAATTATTTTCACCATTCAATCACACCATTTAAGCATTCAGGGAAATCAACATAGAGACTAAAATAATGGAAGCATTATAAATAATAATCTATTTTTAAGGTCACGGCCAAGCCAGCACATCAAATTGGTGTATGAGACCCCCTTGTTTGTGGGACAAGGGACCTCCCATCCGCCCAGCGATTTGACTGGTAAAGTCTACGAAGGTATACATACCCTACCCCCCTCTGGATTTGAACCAGTGACCTCTTAAGAGGAAACACATGTTCTTAACCATTAGGCCCACTCAGGCTGTATTATTTAACGTAAATTGTAGTTTTCGCAAATGGAGGAAAATGACTATAAAACTTTAAGTTCCCAAGTCTAATATATATTCACCAAAGCGCTGAATAGAAGGTTGATTTATTACTTGAAGAGAAAAGCACAACCACGTGTAGTGAAACAATCCACCAGAAGAAGCCATGCAGAACACAATGACACTAGTTTCAAGCCACCAATCTCTCAAGCCCACAAAAAATTGAGGAAGCTCACCACCTGAGCAACATTATGCCAATGCTCTATTAAAGCTATGATGAGAAGGCATGGTAAAACCAAAAATAAGAAGTATGTCAGGACAAGAACACCACCCATATAAAAAAAACACTAATTGTGAGTACCAAACAACCAAGAAAAATGCCAAGGAAACTTATCCATGGATTTAATGTCACTTGAACCTAATACCCAAAATAATCTAAGAATCGTAGTATGCAAAAACAATCCAAACCATCCAAAGACAATGCAATACAACTCACAACATTGAATATGGTAACCACCGAGCATTCAACCCTTACTCCCACAACATTAAATATGGTACATCATGACAGATGTGCAATTAATACAACATTACCCTAATGCAGTGCCACCTCTTACACACAAAAACCCAAGGAGAATATCAATGTCTGACAACAATTCAATACAACTCACAACGTTGAATATGGTAACCACCGGTCATTCAACCATGTACACCCACAACATTAAAGATGGTACATTGTGATATATGTGCAATTAATAAAACATTACCCTAATGAACTACCACCTCTTACACACAATCACCCAAGGAAAATATCATTGTCCGAATAGAATGCAATATAACTCACAACATTGAACATGGTAATCACCGAGCATTCAACCCTTGTTGGAAATATTACACACTCACCTATACTTATTTTCCTAAGTTTTACCATCCAATGTTGACAACTGTTCCTTAGATGTGAATATTCTCTCTAGAGAATATTCATATACAAAATAGGATATTCTTATTCAATTTAGAGTCAGTTACACTTACTTACACTTAATTAGACTAGTCGAAATCATGATTCAGTTAACTGATGATTGCATGGATCAGTTAACTAGGGCTAGGTTGTAGTTCACTCCAAATGTCCGTCAGTGAGTGTCTAGCTCTATCTCGATCACTACTATGGCACATTAGTTACTCATGTCGCCTATATCTATTGTAAATTATTACTCTTTGAGTGTGGAATGTAGTTAATACAATTATTTTGTTCTCTCTCTCTCGTTTTCATCTTTTCTCATTTTTCTTCTGCAAACTATGTATGTCCTTTTCTAGCTAGATATTATCTATGTAGTTTCATTCAAATTTACATTGTATCAGAGGCGATGGATTGCTAGGAAAAATACACACTAGACTCTTTTTGCAACTATTAAAGATTGAAGAATGAAGAAAAGATGGATTATTCATCGATAATACTTCTCACGCCTCATAACTATTTGGAGTGGAAGCCAAAAATTCTACTTCAACTCAGATGCAAAGGCTTCTACCAAATAATTATGGCAATGGAAGTAGAGCCTGATTTCATTGATGAGAAAAATGACTTTCTGAATAGACAAGATATGGCCATAGGATGTATGTTTTTGTCTATTTCTCCTGAAATTATCCACCAAGTATATGATGAATCACGAGACTCAACTCCAAACGAACTATGGACCAGATTGGAGGTTCTATTCGGGAATAAAGAATATTGTGAAGATTTCATACAAGATATTGGAAAGATAGATCCAGAAGAGAAACCATCAGAGTATCAATCATCTTATTTCTAAGAGTCTTCTACACAAGTATCTACAAAAATTCTTGTTCCATTAATTGTAGATAATGTCTACTCCATTTCATATTTGTTTTTTCAATTTCATATGGAAGATATCATGCATGAAGATCAAGAGTCACATGCAGAAACGTTTTCATGTGTCATGCATGCATCTCAGGAGAAACATGCATGCGTCATGCATGCATATTAGGATACAATAAGGGAGCCACACACATCAGATTCAATTATGATATTTTATGAGAAACAATTGCAGGAAAAAAATGGATATTTGAATTCCTCTCAAAAAGATATCCAATTTCAAAAAAACAAATCATCTGAAATGGAGTTCGGGAAGTGAATTTATAATAATTTAAAAATCATCAAAATTTCAACGTTTTTTTTTTTCAGAAACGACTGAACGGTTTTCAAAATTTCATCCAAACTTTATTTGGCTCTTCTTCATTACAAGAAGAGAAAGTGGATATGTGTGGACATCTCAATGGTGCATCTACTTCATCAAATCCATGAAGATATCTACATCTTCAACAAAATCTTCAATGAGCACAAACTTGCATTGTTGCGAGGTCTTCTTGGAGTGAAGGACAAGGTTTCTTAGAACTTTTTTTTTTGTTCCTTCTCATTTTTTTATGCATTGTAATTTGAGGGGGGGTTTCCCATGATGTTTTCCCTCTTTCCTCATTTTTTTAGAGTCTCATTATTATAAGAATTGTACAATGGGTGCCTAACATGGTCTTGGTGTCCGAGACCCATTCATCATGTACACCCTAGTAGTGTAGAGGGGGTGTGTTGGAGATATTACACACTCACCTATAATTATTTTCGTAAGTTTTATCATCCAATGTTGAGAACTCTTCCTTAGATAATATTCTTTCTAGATAATATTCTCCTACAAAATAGGATGGTCCTCTTTAGTTTAGAGTCAGTTACACTCAGTTACAATTAATTATACTAGTGGAAGTCATGACTCAATTAACTGATGATTGCATGGATCAATAAATTAGGACAATGTGGCAGTTCACTCCAAATGTCTGTCAGTGAGTGTATAGATCTCTATAGATCACTACTATGGCGCATTCTTTACTCATGTAGCCTATATCTATTGTAAATTATTCACTCTTTGAGTGTGGAATGCAGTAATTACAATTATTTTGTTCTCTCTCTCTCATTTCTGTCTTTTCTCATTTTTCTTCTGCAAACTGTATATGTCCTTTGCTAGCTAGATATTATTTGTGCAGGTTCATTCACATTTACAACCCTGTACTCCCACAACATTAAATATGGTACACTGTGATAGATGTGTGATTAATACAACATTACCCTAATGCATTGCCACCTACTACACACAATCACCCAAGGAGAATGTAACTATCTCACTAGACTACCATCGCATGAAAATGTCACTATCTCACTAGACTACCATCGCACATTTAAATTTTGTGTTTACTAATTGTATCAAACATGTTAAAATGTGACAACAATAAATTAAAATAAAATGTAAAACTAAAATTTACTTATGTAAATATTTAGTGGTGTTGGTTTACGAAATAGTGGAAGTTTCTATAACCGGTGGTAGTTCTTGTAACTATGTAATGGTTCCAAGATATATATATATATATATATATATATATATATATATATATATATGAATCCCTAAAGATGTATTTTGGGGGCTGGTAGGTAAGCCTACCTGTAATCCTATTTTGAATAATAGAGATCTTGATACCTTGCCCTGTGGATGTTTCGTTCACACATTGTCAGGGTTTTACCACGTAAGTCTCCCGTGTTATGTGAGTGATTGTTTTTTCTCTATTGTCATATTTCTTGAATTTAATTATTTTGTTAGGATCAAAATCCCAACAAGTAGTATCAGAGTGAAGGAGAAAAAATTTTGGTCTCAAGAAGGTTCGCATGACATGCATCCATTGCATAGAGAAGAAATTGCGAACGTTAAGCGAAGATTTATACTCTGAGATCGAGCGAAGCCTAAGTGAACCATGCAAACTCTTGTGAAGGCCGAGAAGATTGGAAACCGTGAAGGTACAAAATTTTAAAAAAAATATTTAAAAATTATATTCCACCGGTTTTTGGTTTATGCGGAAGAATATATTTTGAAAGGAAAAAATATCTTGTGCAAAAATATATTTAAAAAAAAAAAGGCGTGGAAGAATATATTTTGTTTTTAAATATTATTTAAGTGGGTGGAGTCTTTAAATTTTTTATTGAAGTTTGAATGTTGGAGCAGAAATATATTTTCTTTTATGAGTTTGGAGCAGAAATATATATTTTTGATTCAGGGAGCAGTAATATATATTTTTCAAAAAATCAAATTAATATTTGAAGAGAGGAAATATATTTTTCAAAAAATCAAATCGACTTTTGAAGTGAAAAAATCAAATTGATATTTGAAGAAGGGAAATGTATTTTTCAAAAAATCAAATTGACTTTTGAAGGGGGCAAAAATCAAATTGATATTTGAAGAGTGAGGAAATATATTTTTTCAAAAATTCAAATTGATTTTTAGGAATAAAGAAAAAAATATCAAATTGACTTTTAGAGTGAGCTTGTGTATAGAGAATTAATGACAAATATATCAAATGCTAAATTCAAAGTTAAAAAAATTTAATGGTAATAATTACTTTGAATTGTGGAAACTTAATTAAAATGTAAGATTTGTTAGCAACAAACGGTGATTACCTTGGAGTTGTAAAATTATTGATTGCATGTAAATGGGCATACGACTGTAAGACCTAGTGATCGTGAAAGAAGAAAACAAATTATTTACCTTGGAGTTGTAAAATTATTGATTGCATGTAAATGGACATACGACTGTAAGACCTAGATAGGTATGTGTACCCCTGGTTTATTAGGTAGTTATAGACATATATTTGAGTACAATGAATATGTGGGTGACATATATGATGGATTAGTCTTGACTCGGTGAAAAAGTCAAGGAGTTAAATTTGTTTTTTAGGTCAAATTACATGGTTTTTTGGGTCCATGTTTTTTTGGATAGCCTCTGATATTGTGTCCATGGATTGCATGTAATGAAGCCTATAAAAGGCTTGATGAATTCTATTGAAAATGAGCCTGGAGATGAACAGTAAAGGCTTACTTGGCCGACTCGGCCAGATTGGGTCAAGGGAATGTTCATGTTAAGGTGGAGCATTGAGACTCCATTGTAAGGTACCTGGTGGTGACCAACAAAAGATTACATGGGTCGTCTTGGTCGGTTTTTTGGTCAAGGTTTTTTCGAATGAAAAATTTGAGGTGGAACAATGTTTTCAGTTTAGAAAGGTGGGTCTATAGAAAGGTTGATGTGTTTAGATTTTTGTAGAACATTGGTAGGTCAATCATGTATTTTGAGATTAGATGATGGAGGAAGGTTCATATTCGTAGATTTTCAAGGAAGATGGGATTGAAGTGGCATCCTTAGCAATGCCAAGTTGTAGCAAGTATTATGGGTAGAAGCGGTTGTGTTATCTAGTAAATCAGTCACCATTGGTTGCAAAAAGAATGGAAGATTTCAGAAGAGGTATGGACAGGTCATCTGGTGATTATTCAAATATGGAATTATTGGTTGTGATGCTTATGATTTTACCAACATTCCGAGTAGGACCTATATCAAATAGATAGATATTTGTTATGGTGATGATGTTAAGGAATGAATATTGTGGGATCCTACTTCCCACAGAATCATCATGGACATAGATGCATTGTTCGATGAATCTTCTTTTACAAAATAAAACATAGTAAAAGATACAAATCATGACTAGTAGAAGAAGGGTATTTGGAAGGTATTGATTTCCATGAAAGTTTCTCACCAATTGTTAAGCTTGTTTATATTCATGTTGTGTTAGCACTTGTTGTGTTACTTGATCTTGAGTTAGTACATCTAGATGTTAAAATTGTTTTACATGGAGTTTTGGATCCAGAGATGTATATGGAACAACCATAAAGGTTAGTTCAAGATCGCAACAAAAGATTTGTTTACAAACTCAAGAATCATTGTATGGCCTAAGGTAACCAGACAATGGGACAAGACTTTTGATTCCTTCATGGTGAGCCAAATTTTATAAGAAGTGAGTATAACCATTGTGTTTATGTTATATTTGTTATCTTGGTGTTAAATGTTGTGCTTGTTGCAAGCATAAGCATGCTTGTGATCAACATGTTGGCTCAATTGGTTGGGACATTTGATATGAAGGATATAGGAGCAAGGAAACAAATCTTGGGCATGGAAATGCACAGAGAGAGGAAAGATGGTAAGATTTGGTTATCACAACAGAAGTATGTGGTGAAGATACTTAGGAAATTCAGTATGAATAATGTGAAACCAGTAAAATCCTTTTGGCTTTCTATCTTAAGTTTTCTTCGGGTTATGTCCTAACTAATGAAGAAGAAAGGTTTGTATGTCTCATGTATTGTATTCTAGTAGGAAATTTGATGTATGCGATGAAATGATTAGTATTTCACATGCAGTTGGTGTTGTCAGTAGACACATGGAAAAACCAGGTGAAGACCATGGAAATGGGTGTTGATGATTGTGATGGGAATGTTTAAGTATTTCACATGCAGTTGGTGTTGTCGGTGGACACATGGAAAAACTAGGTGAAGAGCATGGAAATGGGTGCTTCAATATTTTAGAATCATAGAAGCACAAGAATCACCTATAGTGGTTGTAGTGATTTAGTCTGTGGTTATGATTCAGGAGATTTAGACAAGAGGAGACCTAACTCAGGTTATGTCTTGCAAGAATGCAAGGATATATTAAGTAAGTTTGGATAAGTACAGGATAAGGTTTTATGTGGTGGTCAAAGCATTGTGCATTTGACTAACGGTCCAACATATCAAAATGGGACAATGCATCATTTTGTAAGACAGGTTACTGATGGAGGCAACATGGTTCATACTGGACAAAATTGTGCAGACATGTTCATGCAACCAGTGCTATTAGAGAATTTGTAGAGTTGTGACGGTGTTTGGCTTCTCTTGTATTGCAAAAGAGGTGATGAATGGGCTAGGGCAAGGTATCCGGTAAATTGTTTTCAAGGTGGAGATTGTTAAAATATGACAACAATTAATTGAAAGAAAATGTAAAACTAAAATTTACTTATGTAAATATTTAATGGTGTTGGTTTACGAACTAGTGTAAGTTTGTATAATCGGTGGTAGTTCTTGTTAGTATGTAAGTATGTAACGGTTCCAAGATAGATATATATCTATGAAGCCCGAAATATGTATTTTTGGGGCTAGTAGGTAAGCCTAATTGTAAGCCTATTTTGAATAATAAAGATATTGAGATACCTTACGTCGTGGATGTTTCCTTGACACATTGTCAAGGTTTTACCATATAAATCTTGTGTGTTATGTGAGTGATTGTTTTGTCTCTATTGTCATATTTCTTGCATTTAATTATTGTATCATGTTCTAAATCCCAAAACATCTAAGCTCAACCTTCACCAAACAACATTTAAATTTTGTGTTTAGTAATTGTATCCAGCATCTAAGCCCAACCTTCACCAAACAACGTTTAATTTTTTCCTGTGTAAAGGAAGTAATCACTCGCATCAAACATGTATGTCGTACAAGCACATACTAATATTCCATAATCGAAGTTCCTAACAACAAAATTAATCTTTAACTTCATGCAAAATTAATACCAAATTGGAAAATATTTTCTACCCCTTATCTCCGCAACATACTCTCAATCCCTGTCGCAAAATTCAAGCAATACAATTTAGCATGATTAACGTCTCAACGAATTACTACTCTGCCTTGCTATGAAAATTGCACTATGTGAAAGATTTTAATATCAGCATACATTATGTCAGATATTTAAATTCCTCTAGGCATTAGATTTGATTTGATCGTTGTAACTCAAAAACTATTTAGAGTTTGAAAGTTGAATCTAAAAGGTCTATCTACATCATAAAGGATTTCACTTTAAAAAATACTCTAAATCTGAAATATCTCTCTACTTAACAAAGAACCTCATATTAAAAATAAAAATGGAATTTGAAAATCTCGATCTAACAATAATCACTAAAAAAATAATCTGAAATCTCTATTTACTAACAAAACGAAAGGGATTCACATGGAAAATAATAATTTGTAAAAAAATAACCATTAAATTTTAAAAATTATTTTGAAATCTAATTTTTACCTATTAAAAAGATTTACATTAAAAATAAAAATTAATCTTAAAAATTTGTCATTAATGAAAAAAACATTTTCTTTTATTATGTATTAAAAATAAAAATTAATTTTAAAATTTTTTCATTAATTAATAAAAACAACATTTTCTTTTTCTTATATATTATTTTAATATGATTGTTAAAGTTGATTACTTACAACTTACAAGTTTCATATTGTATAATATTTATATTAATGGAACGTTGATAATATTGAAAAAAATAATGGTATCTTTCACTCTTATTTTGAATTTCAATATTCATTATTTTAAAAAAAAATAATGGATGTTGAATTTTGATTACTAAAAGTTGGTTTAAGACATGCTTTTCTAAGCCACTTGAATACCATTATTAAATACTCATCGTTTTGTATTGTATAATATTTATATTAATGGAATATGTAAGTTTCATATTGTATAATATTTATATTAATGGAATGTTGAGAACATTGAAAAAAACAATGGTATCATTCACTTCTATTTTGAAATTTAATATCTATTATTTGTGAAAAAAATAATGGATATTGAATTTTCATTATTAAAGGTTGGTTTAAGAGATGCTTTTCTAAGCCGCTTAAAATATCATTATTAAACACTCACCATGTTTTTGTTGTAATTTCTCTTTTGTAGATTTACCACATAAATAAGGTAAACATGTTATATATACACTTATCTTAGGCATAATGTAAGATGATTGTGTTAATGAATAATTTACATATTAACTTTGCCATAAAAAAAAAATTGATGTTCTCATGTCACAATTGATGCATGTCCTAGTTTATGATGTTCGATTAGAGGTTAGATGATTGGAAATTACACATAATGCAAGCTGAGTTAGTCTTCTAACTTGGACAAAGTGTACATGTAAAGTATCCACATTTTCCATTGACTAGAACTTCCATTCACTTTCACTTACCACATGGAAACATTAATTGGTTGAGGCACTTGTTGATCCGGAATATATTTGCAGAATGAAATGAATACAAATTATTATCAAAAGATGCTTAAAATAGAATAACATATATACAGTGAAATTGGTTTCTATTCAATAAGGAAATAAGATGAAACTATAAAATGCAGTGGAAACAAGCTTGCTAGAATGGTGGTGGCTTATCTCTGAGAAGAGATGTGATAGTTGTGCTCATTCACATGAAGATGATTACAATGAGGCTCTGAAGGCATTTTTACAATAAACAGGAACGTCAAAAACCCTAAACATCCAAAAAACCTAACCCTAGGAGATGAAGAGCCAAAAGTCATGTGGGCCCTGTTTGGGTAAGTTAGTACATCAACTTCCCGGGGTCGTAATTTTTGCATATGATATCATAAATTTTTCATACTATCTCATTCTGACTATGCCGAGCCCTAAAAAAATGTTGTTTAGGGCCTCAAAATGGCCCCGCAAGTCAGGGACCCGAAAACTAGGGGAAAAACTACTAAACTGGAAAACTGCCAAAATGAGCCACTTGGAAAAGGTGGGAGGCCATCGACATCCATCTGGATCAATCCTACCCCCTTAGGAAGAAATGGTAAAATTTTTTTTATGAAGTAAGCATGTCTTCTAACTATATCTAAATGGCACATTTTTTAACAAAATCTTTCTTATATTTCTTAAAGTGTGTAAGGAAATGTAGATTTTTTTTAAAATAAAGTAATGAGAGAACTAAACTATTGGTTCAAACAATGTTACCTAAATCATGCTACGAACAAGACACTATAGTTTTTGTTTGTTGTTTTCATCATTTAACATGTGGATAAAAAGTTTATTGTGTAGTACACAAGCTGCAAGTGTCTTTTGCACCAATCTAAGGTATATTCTTGAATAAAAATATCAACGCAATTTTGCAAGACAATTAGTTTTGTAGTTGAGAGTAAAATTCTTTATAGGAATGATTATGTTCTAGCTGAAAAGGAAAAGTGGCAATATGTTTTGTGAGGCTGGTAAAAAACAATGAAGTGGATGGTTAGGTTTGGAAACATAGGAAACAAAGCAAGATAAAGAACATTGAATTTGATTAAGGACATATCATATATGCTACTTACTCTTGATTTGCTTTGTTCTAACTGACCATGTTTTAGGAATAGTTTAGATTTACTATTATTTTGACAACAAAAAATTGCAATAAAAGCAATAAATCCAATTGCATAGGCTATGTTTAATGCAATTAGTGCAAACATTGTTCTCTTGGGTGAATGGAAAATGTTTGTTCAAACTTTTACAAGTTGCTCAATCATTGTGTTTATGTTCAAAACAATACAATGTTTTGTGTATCCTCATTGAAATGAGGTTGTGTGTTGTAGACCATTTAGTTCCTAATATGAACAACACTCATTCCAAGTGTCAAGGAATGAACTCGAATATCAAATTATTAGAAACATTTATTGTTATTATCAGTATTCCATGTTTATCAATGAAATCAACATGCATGTATTTTATTTTTGTTGGGGGAGTTCATGCTTTTGCTACACCTTAACCCATACATTACCAAGTCATCACCCTTAAATACCTTTCCTAGCCTCTGTGTACATAATTGTTTAATAGAGAATGGAATTTCAACACATGTAAGTTGTGGGTAGAAAAAAATTTGTGTCAAAAAATTCTTCTTGACATTTTGTTACCATAATTGCAATTTGTTTTGTTAGTAGAGCAGGTTTTCTAATGAGTTTGTAGAACCATATTTTTTCTTTAACAAAAAAGGAGAAAAAATACATGAAAATATCAGTTGGTAATTTGATTATAATTCTCACTTGCCGGGGATTTTTATTTTCATGAATTTCTTTCTCTTTTGAAGAAACATTAATATGTATGTTGGAAATACAAAGATAATGTGAGTTAAAGAATAGCTTCTACTTTTATTAAGTAATGCATTGAAAATATTAAAGAAACCTTTTTCAAATGCAAATAAGTGTTGAGAAAGAGATCTCATTGCTACACGATATTGCAAGAAATCATACAGTTGGGAGGATTTCGACGTTGTTTTTCTATAGCCAATGTAAAATTCTCAAGGAAGAGGCACTCAAGAAATGATTATTTTCACCATTCAATCACACCATTTAAGCATTTAGGGAAATCAACTTAGAGCCTAAAATGATGGAAGTATTTAACGTAAATTGTAGTTTTTTCAAATGGAGGAAAACAACTATAAAACTTCAAGTTCCCAAGTCCAATATATATTCACCAAAGGGTTGATTAGAAGGTCGATTTATTACTTGAAGAGCAAAGCAAAACCACGTGTAGTGCAACAATCCACTAGAAGAAGACATGCAAAACAAACTAACACTAGTTTCAAGCCACCAATCTCTCAAGCTCACAAAACATTGAGAAGCTCACCACCCGAGCAAAATCATACCAATGCTTTAATAAAGCTATGATGAGAAGACATGGTAAAACCAAAAATAAGAAGTATGCCAGGACAAGAACACCACCCATATAAAAAAAAAAAACTAATTGTGAGTACCAAACAACCAAGAAAAATGACAAGAAAATGTATCCATGGACTTAATGTCACTTGAACCTAATACTAAAAAGAATCTAAGAATCGTAGTATGCAAAGACAATCTAAACCATCCAAAGACAATGCAATACAACTCACAACATTGAATATGGTAATCATCGATCATTCAACCCTTACTCCCACAACATTAAAGATGGTACACCATGCTAGATGTGCAATTAATACAACATTACCCTAATGCAGTGCCACCTCCTACACACAAAAACCCAAGGATAATATCAATGTCGGACTACAATGCAATACAACTCACAACGTTGAATATGGTAACCACCGATCATTCAACCATGTACACCCACAACATTAAAGATGGTACATCGTCATAGATGTGCAATTAATAAAAAATTACCCTAATGAACTACCACCTCTTACACACAATCACCCAAAGAAAATAGCATTGTCATAATAGAATTCAATATAACTCACAACATTGAACATGGTAATCACCGAGCATTCAACCTTTGTTGGAAATATTACACACTCACCTATAATTATTTTCCTAAGTTTTATCGTCCAATGTTGATAAATCTTCCTTAGATGAGAATATTCTCTCTAGAGAATATTCCCATACAAAATAGGATGTCCCTATTCAGTTTAGAGCCAGTTACATTTACTTACACTTAATTAGACTAGTGTAAATCATGACTCAGTTAAAGTTAACTGATGATTGCATGGATCAGTTAACTAGGACTAGGTTGTATTTCACTCCAAATTTGTGTCAGTGAGTGTCTAGATCTCTCTAGATCACTACTATGGAACATTAGTTACTCATGTAGCCTATATCTATTGTAAATTATTACTCTTTGAGTGTGGAATGTAGCTAATACAATTATTTTGTTCTCTCTCTCTCGTTTCCGTCTTTTCTCATTTCTCTTCTGCAAACTATGTATGTCCTTTGCTAGCTAGATCTTATCTATGCAAGTTCATTCACATTTACATGGTATCAGAGGCGATGGATCGCTAGGAAAAAGACACACTAGACTCTTTTTGTAGGTATTGAATAACGAAGAATAGATGGATTATTCATCGACAATACTTCTCACGCCTCATAACTATTTGGAGTGGAAGCCAAAAAATTTACTTCAACTCATATGCAGAGGCTTGTACCAAATAACTATGGCAATGGAAGTAAAGCCTGATTTCATTGATAAGAAAAATGACTTTCTCAATAGACAAGATATGGCCATAGGATGTATCTTCTTGTCTATTTCTCCTGAAATTATCCACCAAGTATATGATGAATCACGAAACTCAACTCCAAACGAACTATGGACCAGATTGGAGGTTCTATTCGGGAATAAAGAATATTGTGAAGATTTCATGCAAGATATTGGAAAGATAGATCCAGAAGAGAAACCATCATAATATCAATCCTCTTATTCCTAAGAGTCTTCTACACAAGTATCTGGACAAATTCTTCTTCCATTAATTGTAGATGATGTCTACTCCATTTCATATTTGTTTTTTGAATTTCATACAGAAGATATCATGCATGAAGATCAAGAGTCACATGCAGAAAAATTTTCATGTGTCATGCATGCATCTTAGGAGCAACATGCATGCATTGCATGAGACAATAAGGAAGCCACGCACATCAGATTCAATTCTAATATTTTATGAGAAAAAATTGCAGAAAAAAAATGGATATTTGAATTCCTCTTGAAAAGATATCCAATTTCAAAAAAACAAATCGTCTGAAATGGAGTTCAGGAAGTGAATTTATGATCATTTTAAAATTAACAAAATTTCAATGTTTTTTTTTTTTTTTATTTCTGGAAACGGCTGCACAGTTTTCAAAATTTCATCCAAACTTTATTTGGATATTCTTCATTACAAGAAGAGAAAGTGGATATGTGTGGAGACCTCAATGGTGCATCTACTTCATCAGATCTGTGAAGACATCTACATTTTCAAAAAAAAATTCAATGAGCACAAACTTTCATAGTTGCCAGGTCTTCTTGGAGTGAAGGACAAGGTTGCTTAGAAATTGTTTTTTGTTCATTCTCATTTTTTTTATGCATTGTAATTTGAGAGGGGGGATGGTGTTCCATGGGGTTTTCCCTCTTTCCTCGTTTTTTTAATGTCTCATTATTATAAGCATTGTACAATGGGTGCCTAACATGGCCTTGGTGTTTGAGACCCATTAATCATGTACACCCTAGTAGTGTAGAGGGGGGTTGTTGGAGATATTGCACACTCACCTATAATTATTTTCCTAAGTGTTATCGTCCAATGTTAAGAATTCTTCCTTAGATGATAATATTCTTTATAGATAATATTCCCCTACAAAATATGATCGTCCTCTTCAGTTTAGAGTCAATTACACTCAATTTCACCTAATTATACTAGTGGAATCCATGACTCAATTAACTAATGATTGCATGGATCAATTAATTAGGACTATGTGGCAGTTCACTCCAAATGTCTGTCAGTCAGTGTCTAGATCTCTATAGATAACTACTATGGCGCATTAGTTACTCATGTAGCCTATATCTATTGTAAATTATTCACTCTTTGAGTGTGGAATGCAGTAATTACAATTCTTTTGTTCTCTCTCTCACTCTCTCTCTCTCTCTCTCTCTCTCTCTCTCGTTTCTGTATCTTCTCATTTTTCTTCTGCAAACTATGTATGTCCTTTGTTAGCTAGATCTTATTTGTGCAGGTTCATTCACATTTAAACCCTGTACTCCCACAACATTAAAGATGGTACAGTGTGATAGATGTGTGATTAATACAACATTACCCTAATGCATTGCCACCTCCTACACACAATCACCCAAGTAGAATGTAACTATCTCACTAGACTACCATCGCACGAGAATGTCACTATATCACTAGACTACCATCGCACATTTAAATTTTGTGTTTAATAATTGTATCCAACATGTTTAAATGTGACAATAATAAATTAAAAGAAAATGTAAAACTAAAATTTACTTATGTAAATATTTAGTGGTGTTGGTTTACGAATTAGTGGAAGTTTGTATAACCGGTGGTAGTTATTGTAACTATGTAACAGTTCCAATATATATATATATATATATATATATATATATATATATATATATATATATCCCTTGAGATGTATTTTGGGGGCTGGTAGGTAAGCCCAATTGTAATCCTATTTTGAATAATATAGATCTCGATACCTTGCCCTGTGGATGTTTCCTTGACACATTGTCAGGGTTTTACCACGTAAGTCTCCTGTGTTATGTGAGTGATTGTTTTTTCTCTATTGTCATATTTTTTGAATTTAATTATTGTGTTAGGATCTAAATCCCAACAAGTGGTATCGGATAGAAGGAGAAGGAATTTTGGTCTGAGGAAGGTTCGCATGACATGCATCCATTTCATAGAGAAGAAATCCGCGGACGTTAAGCATAGATTTATACTCTGAGATTGAGCGAAGACTAAGTGAACCCTGCAAACTTTTGTGAAGGCCAAGAAGATTGGAAACCGTGAAGGTACAAAATTTTAAGAAAATTATTTAAAAATTAAATTCCACCGTTTTTTTGTTTATGAGGAAGAATATATTTTGAAAGGAAAAAATATATTGTGCAGAAATACGTTTAAAAAAAAAGGCGTGGAAGAATATAGTTTGTTTTTAAATATTATTTAAGTGGGTGGAGTCTTTAAATTTTTTATTGAAGTTTGAATGTTGGAGCGGAAATATATATTTTTTTATGAGTTTGGAACGGAAATATATATTTTTGATTCATGGAGCAGTGATATATATTTTTCAAAAAATCAAATTGACTTTTGAAGTGGAAAAAAAATCAAATTGATAATTGAATAGCGAGGAAATATATTTTTTCAAAAATTCAAATTGATTTTTAGGAGTAAAGAAAAAAAAATCAAATTGACTTTTAGAGTGAGCTTGTGTATAGAAAATTAATGACAAAGATGACAAATGCTAAATTCAAAGTTGAAAAAAGTTAATGGTAATAATTACTTGGAATTGTGGAAACTTACTTAAAATGTGAGATTTGTTAGCAACAAATGGTGATTACCTTGGAGTTGTAAAATTATTGATTGCATGTAAATGGGCATACGACTGTAAGACCTAGTGAACGTGAAAGAAGAATTTTTTTTTTTACCTTGGAGTTGTAAAATTATTGATTGCATGTAAATGAGCGTACGACTGTAAGATGTAGATCGGTATGTTTACCCTTGGTTTATTGGGTCACCTATGAAAATTATAGACATATATTTGAGTACAATGAATATGTGAGGGGCATATATGTTGGATTAGTCTTGACTCGGTGAAAAAGTCAAGGAGTTAAATTTGTCTTTTAGGTCAAAACACATGGTTTTTTGGGTCCATGTTCTTTTGGATAGCCCGTGGTATTGTGTCCACGGATTATATGTAATGAAGCATATAAAAGGCTTGATGAATTCCATTGTAAATGATCCTGGAGGTGAATAGTAAAGGCTTACGTTGCCAACTGGGATGGATTGGGTCAAGGGAATGTTCATGTTAAGGTGGAGCGTTGAGACTCCATTGTAAGGTACCTGATGGTGACCAATGAAAGTTCACATGGGTCGTCTTGTTCGGTTTTTTGTTCAAGGTTTTTTTGAATGCAAAGTTTGAGGTGGAGCAATGTGTTCAGTTTAGAAAGGTGGGTCTATATAAAGGTTGATGTGTTTAGAGTTTTGATGTTGGAGGAAGGTTCATATTCGTAGATTTTCAAGGAAGATGGGATTGAAGTGGCATGCTTAGTAATGCCAAGTTGTAGCAAGTATTATGGGCAGAAGCAGTTGTGTTATCTAGTAAATAAGTCACCATTGGTTGCAAAAAGCATGGAAGATTTTGGAAGAGGTATGAACAGGTCATCTGGGGATTATCCAAATATGGAATTATTTGGTTGTGATGCTTATGCTTTTATCAATATTATGAGTAGGACCCAGATCAAATAGATAGATCTTTGTTATGGTGATGATGTTAAGGAATGAATATTGTGGGATCCTACTTCCCACAGAATCATCATGGACATAGATGCTTTGTTTGATGAATCTTCGTTTACAAAATCAAACATAGTAAAAGATACAAATCATGACTAGTAGTAGAAGGGTATTTGGAAGGTATTGATTTCCATGAAAGTTTCTCAATAATTGTTAAGCTTGTTTATATTCATGTTGTGTTAGCACTAGTTGTGTTACTTGATCTTGAGTTAGTACAACTAGATGTTAAAATTGTTTTACATGGAGTTTTAGATAAGGAGATGTATATGGAATAACCAGAAAGGTTAGTTCAAGATCGCAACAAACGATTTGTTTGCAAACTCAAGAATCATTGTATGGACTAAGGTAACCAGGCAATGATACAAGATGTTTGAGTCATTCATGGTGAGCCAAATTTTATAAGAAGTGAGTATAACCATTGTGTTTATGTTATATTTGTTATCTTGGTGTTAAATGTTGTGCTTGTTGCAAGCACAAGCATGCTTGTGATCAACATGTTGGCTCAATTGGTTGGGACATTTGATATGAAGGATATAGGAGTAGTGAAACAAATCTTGAGCAGGGAAATACATAGAGAGAAGAAAGATGGTAAGATTTGATTATTACAACAAAAGTATGTGGTGAAGATACTCAGGAAATTCAGTATGAATAATGTGAAACCGGTAAAATCCCTTTGGCTTTCTATCTTAAGTTTTCTTCGGGTTTATGTCCCAACTAATGAAGAAGAAAAGGTTTATATGTCTCGTGTATTGTATTATAGTAGGAAATTTGATGTATGCGATGAAATGATTAGTATTTCACATGTAGTTGGTGTTGTCAGTAGACACATAGAAAAAGTAGGTGAAGACCATGGAAATGGGTGTTGATGATTGCGATGAGAATGTTTAAGTATTTCACATGCAGTTGGTGTTGTCGGTGGACACATGGAAAAACCAGGTGAAGAGCATGGAAATGGGTGCTTCAATATTTTAGAAGCACAAGAATCACCTATAGTGGTTGCAGTGATTTAGTCTGTGGTTATGATTCATGAGATTTAGACAAGAGGAGACCTAACTCAGGTTATGTCTTGCAAGAATGCAAGGATATATTGAGTAATTTTGGATAAGTACAGGATAAGGTTTTATGTGGTGGTCAAAGCATTGTGCATTTGACTAACGGTCCAACATATCAAAATGGGACAATGCATCATTTTGTTAGACAGGTTACTGATGGGGGCAACATGGTTCATACTGGAGAAAATTGTGCAAACATGTTCACACAACCAGTGCTATTAGAGAAGTTGTAGAGTTGTGATGGTGGTTGGGTTCTCTTGTATTGCAAAAGAGGTGATGAATGGGCTAGGGCAAGGTATCCGGTAAATTGTTTTCAAGGTGGAGATTGTTAAAATATGACAACAATTAATTGAAAGAAAATGTAAAACTAAAATTTACTTATGTAAATATTTAGTGGTGTTGGTTTACGAACTAGTGGAAGTTTGTATAATCGGAGGTAGTTCTTGTTAGTATGTAAGTATGTAACGGTTCCAAGATAGATATATATCTATGAAGCCCGAGATATGTATTTTGGGGGCTGGTAGGTAAGCCTAATTGTAAGTCGTGGATGTTTCCTTGACACATTGTCAAGGTTTTACCATATAAATTTTGTGTGTTATGTGAATGATTGTTCTGTCTCTATTATCATATTTCTTGCATTTAATTATTGTGTCATGTTCTAAATCCCAAGACATCTAAGCTCAACCTTCACCAAACAACGTTTAAATTATGTGTTTAGTAATTGTACCCAGCATCTAAGCCCAACCTTCACCAAACAACGTTTAATTTAAATTTTTCCTGTGTAAATGAAGTAATCACTCGCATCAAACATGTATGTCGTACAAGCACATACTAATATTCCATAATCGAAGTTCCTAAGACCAAAATTAATCTTTAACTTCATGCAAAATTAATACCAAATTGGAAAATATTTTCTACCCCTTATATCCGCAACATACTCTCAATCCCTGTCGCAAAATTCAAGCAATACAATTTAGCATGATTAACATCTCAACGAATTACTACTCTGCCTTGCTATGAAAATTGCACTATGTGAAAGATTTTAATATCAGCATACATTATGTCAGATATTTAAATTCCTCGAGGCATTAGATTAGATTTGATCGTTGCAACTCAAAAACTATTTAGAGTTTGAAAGTTGAATCTAAAAGGTCTATCTACATCATAAAGGATTTCACTTTAAAAAATACTCTAAATCTGAAATCTCTCTCAACTTAACAAAGAACCTCGTATTAAAAATAAAAATGGAATTTGAAAATCTCGATCTAACAATAATCACTAAAAAATAATCTGAAATCTCTATTTACTAACAAAACGAAAGGGATTCACATTGAAAATAATAATTTGTCATAAAAAAATATAACCATTAAATTTTAAAAATTATTTTGAAATCTATTTTTACCTAAAAAAAAAATTAAAAATAAAAATTAATCTTAAAAATTTGTCATTAATAAATTTATTTTTCTTATGTATTATTTAAAATGGTTGTTAAAATTGGTTCCCTATAATCTTAAAAATTTGTAAAAAAAACATTTTTTTTTCTTATGTATTATTTAAAATGGTCGTTAAAGTTGGTTCCGAAAACTTACACGTTTCATATTGTATAATATTTATATTAATAGAACGTTGAGAACATTGATATATTAATAGAACGTTGAGAACATTGAAAAAAACAATGGTATCTTTCACTCCTATTTTGAATTTCAATATGCATTATTTTTGAAGAAAATAATGGATATTGAATTTTGATTACTAAAGGTTGGTTTAAAACATGCTTTTCTAAGCCACTTGAAATATCATTATTAAACACTCACCATGTAAGTTTCATATGGTATAATATTTATATTAATGGAATGTTGAGAACATATTTGGAAATAATGGAGTAAGCGCTAGTTGTAAGCACCAGTTATAAGCTTCAGTTGTGAGAGTCAGTTGTAGGCGTGTTAAGAGTCAGTTCATAGTTAAGAGTTTAGTTGTCTTTGGTTTGCATGTAACCGACTCGGTAGAGTCTCTTCCTATATAAGGATGTAATCTGTCTTCATTGAGATAATAGAGAAGTGAGCGTAGCCTCACCGTGTGTTTGTTTCGCATATTTTATCTTGGTATCAGAGCCACGGGAGTGAGGTGCGGAAATTCTAGAGGTTCGCAGGTCCCTCCTCTCGTAGGGTGTAGAGGCATATTACTCACACTTTCGCGCATGCTCGGAACCAAAAATTTTCGCACGCTGCTGTGCATTTAAGTGCGAACTTCCTTCACGATTTTCGCAACCAAGTAACGGGTGAGGTGCGAACTCCCCACAGTCTACAGCAGGGTCAAGTGCGAAAACATTTTTTTTCTACACAAGCTGGATAAAAAGAGGACACGTGGGTTATTGAGAGAGCCGCTCCAATTTTATTTATTTTTATTGCTAAAGTTGTGTGCCATTGCGTGGAAGAGTCCTCATTTGTTGAATCGGTGTGGAAGAGTGAGCAAATTTGTGAGTTTTTCTGTGTATCAAACAAATCATGAGTTTGAAAAAGTGGATTTTGAATGCATGCATGGAGTTTGAATGGAGCGTTGAAAGCATGTGCGTGAGTATTTGCATGAAGAGTTAATGAATGAGTTTATTTTTTAAATAGTGAAGGTTTAGTTTGCATACGATTTGCATTTTCATGTGGAGTTATTAAATAGTGAAGATTTGCAAGTGGAGCATTTAAAATTAGTGCCACTATTTAAATCATTTTTTTAATAGTGAGGTGGAGTTATAAAGTTTATTAAAGGAACTTTATGATAGTTTCATAAGAGTGGAGTTATGAAAGGATAAAGAAAAAGGTGGAGTTATGACTTAAGGTGGAGTTGTAACTTAAGCATCATAAATCATTTTAAGAAATTGATATTACTTTTTAAAAGTGTTTTTAAGGATTTCTTATATTTCTTTTAACAAAACTGAGAGTCAAGATTGAGATGGATCAGTGGTATCCGAAGGCAGAGCAACGGACTGTTCAGCACATGAGAAAACTCAACAGAAAGTTGCATAACCTTAGTGATTTACTTGCAGAGACTAAATTGCAGCGATGGCGAATCCTCTAGCAGAGACCTACCTCAACGAAGCCAACAAGCTAGATGGATCGAATTTCATTAACTGGAAATTCAAGATGCAGACGCTCATGGAGGGTTATGGTGTCTGGAACATTGCGAAGGGAACTGAACTGAAACTTGATGCGGCTGCCGGTGCGACAGCAGCATAGATCCAAGACTGGGAGAAGCACGAAAAACAAGGCAAAGGTATTATTGCGCATGTCAGTTAAAGATAGCATAAGTCCACATATTAGAGAAGCTACAACTTATGCTGCAACATGGACAACTCTTAAAGCATTGTATGAAACTAGCAACACAAGTCACATTTTGTTCCTAAAAACTAAATTGCTAGGCATTAAGATGGATGGAAATGAATCTGTTAGTTCATTTTTGGGTCGTATTAAAGAGGTGAAAGACAAGCTAGTAAATATAGGGGAAACTGTTTCCAACACTGATTTGGTCACTATTACCTTAAATGGTATGCTAGAAGATTATCATATGTTCATAACAAGTCTCGCAGCAAGGGAGAAACCTCCTATGTTTGAAGAACTAACAGGCATTTTGCTGCAAGAGGAAGAGAGGAGCGGAAATCTAAAGCCTCTGAGTAAAGATTTGGCACTGTGGTCAAATAATAGATCTATGAGAGGGAGATCAGGAGTAAGAGGCAGAGGAGGCAGTTCATGGCAGAGAGGTGGTTCATGGAAGAGAGGTAGTTCATCGCAGAGAAGACAACCTCCAAATCAAGGTATGCAATCTTATAGGAATGAGTCAAAGAGTTGTTTTTATTGTGGTCGAACTGGACATATTGTTAAAGACTGTCATAAGAAGAAAAGTGATGAGGCTAGGAATAAACCTAGAACACATTCAGATCATTATGCAGAAAAATATTCAAATCAAGATCTCAGATTATTTATTGTTAGTGATGATATTGATGAACCCCTGAATTTTGACTCACGAGATCTTAGGCTGTTTGTGTCTAACGCTGCTTTATCTGCTGAAACGAAAGATTTTGATGCCTGGTTTGTGGATTCTGGAGCATCAGTACATATGACTTGTAATAAAAATTGGTATGCTAATTTTAAAGAAACATAGAATGGTGCCAACATATATCTTGGAGATGACCGTGCTCATTAGATCAAGGGATATGGATACATTCCTATGACATTGCCTAATGGTATTGTTCGTCACATTCGCAATGTGGTGTATGTGCCAGGAATAAATAAAAAATTGATCTCTGTGTCCACCATTACAGATCAGAACTTGAAGGTTGAGTTCTTCAAGAATTATTGCATAGTGAAGGATCTACTAGACCACTTCCAAACTGTTGCAATGGGAGTCAGAGCAAGAGGTCTATACAAACTTGATGTTACCAGCAAAGCACATCATGCATTGACTTCTGCAACTATGCCAACAAAGATTCTTTGGCATCAAAGGTATGGACACATCAATCATCCTGATTTATTGTTATTACAAAAAAAGAATATGGTTGAAGGACTTCCCATGTTAAAGAATAAGAAAGGTTGCTTGTGATGGATGTGCATTAGGAAAGATGCACAGAGATGAATTCCCCTCTAATTCTGATAAGAAAAAGAGAGATGTGTTAGATCTTGTGCATACTGATGTTTGTGGGCCTATGCAGACTAGGTCTTTAGGAGGTGCATTTTACTTTATGTTATTTATTGATGATTGCACGAGATACACATGGGTTTACTTCCTTAGATGAAAAAGTGATGTTTTCGAGTACTTTAAGGAATTTAGAACCATGGTGGAAAAGCAAATAGGAAAATCCATCAAAATCCTCCGTTCAGATCAAGGGGGAGAGTATAAATCAGGGGACTTCAACAAATATTGCAAAGATAATGGAATAGTACAACAATTTATAGTACCTCACACTCCACAACAAAATGGAGTCGCTGAAAGGAAAAACAGAACTCTGGTAGAGTGTGCACGTAGTATGATGAAAGGTAAGAATCTCTCAAATGCATTTTGGGCTGAAGCCATAAATACTGCAGTTTATTTAAAGAATAGAAGTCCAACAAGGTGTCTTGAT
>ML786559.1:184778-196024 GCA_009831015.1 Picea engelmannii | reverse complement strand
CTAATAATTCCCATTCCCCTAAAATATCTAGATGTAAAACATAAAAACAAACTAGCTCAGTGAAAGCCTATCCTATAAGTTGACTTGGTGTAAATAAATTTTCAAGATGTTCTTGGGAAACCTTAGAAGGGACCTAACAATAAAAGTAGTAAACATGAGTGGTGATAACAATTTGGTATAGATTTGGAACTTAGTTTTCAGTGACGAAGGTTTTGTGATTCACTTCTTGGGTTCAAACCCTGTTTCCAATAATTCCCATTCCCCTAAAATCTCTAGATGTAAAACATAAAAACAAACTAGCTCAGTGAAAGCCTATCCTATAAGTTGACTTGGCGTAAATAAATTTTCAAGATGTTCTTGGGCAACCTTAGAAGGGACCTAACAATAATAGTAAACATGAGTGGTGATAACAATTTGGTATAGATTTGGAACTTAGTTTCCAGTGACGAAGGTTTAGTGATTCACTTCTTGGGTTCGAACCCCGGTTCCAATAATTCCCATTCCCCTAAAATCTCTAGATGTAAAAAATAAAAACAAACTAGCTCAGTGAAAGCCTATCCTATAAGTTGACTTGGCATAAATAAATTTTCAATGTGTTCTTGGGAAACCTTAGAAGGGACCTAACAATAAGAGTAGTAAACATGAGTGGTGATAACAATTTGGTATAGATTTGGAACTTAGTTTCCAGTGATGAAGGTTTAGTGATTCACTTCCTAATATTCCTCTCTATCGTTGCTCCACTCTTTAGACTATTGGAAGGGTATCCTAGTCAAGGGGGGAATCCCTAAAGGTCAAGCTAAGATATGTTGTTGAGTAAGAAAGAGAATCTCTCTAACTTGGTTTAACGAAGACTTGGGCAACTTGACACTACCCTCTCTCAAGGTAAAAAGGGAAACTTAACTATGAATGAACAGTGGATTAAATTACCAATTGTGAACAAGCTCAAAATGTGTTTAACTTAGACAAGTGTTCATTCAAGATTATTCTTTGGAAATTGAAAATGAAATCTTGCTGCTCAATGCTTCATATACCATGAAATGCTATAAGGATGTGAAACATGCTTCCCAGTCAAGGGTGGAATATAGGTATGATAGTTCCCTTGATGTCTCATCAATGTATGACCTTTGCATTGATATTTGTATGGTCATTAAGGCATTAACATAATTGAGGTGCCTAACTTCCCAATAGAACTGATCTTTGTCCATGAATTGAGGCATTTTTCAAAATGTTGTGTTATTATTTAAGGAAATTCAAATGCATAAAATCAGTAGGCTTGTGACAAAATTAATGAAGTGAAATTGGAACATAATTCTGATAATGAAAGGGAAAGAAGTTGGCAAGATAAAAATGAATCATATTTATGAGAAAACCATTCTACAAATCCATGTGCCCTCCTCTGCAAATCCGTGTGCCCTCCTCCTCTGCAAATCTGTGTGCCCTAGCCTCTTCCCGCGTGCCCTCCTCTTGTGTGCCTCTCCCTCCTTCTCCTCCTTCTCCCGTCCTCCTCTCCCTTCCACTCTGTGTGCAAATTACCATGCCCTAGCTTCCTCCCGTGCGCCTCTCCCTCCTTCTCCTCCTTCTCCCGTCCTCCTCTCCCTTCCACTCTGTGTGCAAATGGCCATGCCCTAGCTTCCTCCCATGCGCCTCTCCCTCCTTCTCCTCCTTCTCCCGTCCTCCTCTCCCTTCCACTCTGCGTGCAAATGACCATGCCCTAGCCTCCTCCCGTGCACCTCTCCTCCTTCTCACGTCCTCCTCTCACTTCCGTGCTCCAAATCCGTGTTGTGCGACTGTGTATAGTGGTGAGTGCGACCAAGTCTGCGGCACGCGAGTGTAGTGGTCTTGTGCGATTTGAATTTCTTTTTGTTTGTATGTTGTTTTAATTTTCGTTTTAATTTTTTTTTTATTATTATTTATATATTATATATATTAACTATATATAATATATATAATATATTATTATTATTATTATTATTATATATATATATATATATATATATATATATATATATATATATATATTATCCCTAACACACTAGTCCCATATAAATGCATTAACCCCCTAATAGAAGGCATAGGAACATTGTTCACTAATAAATCAAGTTCAATAATCATGGCCAATCAACCGTGGGTTAAAAATTTCTACAAGGCCTTAGATATGTCTAGGGTCCCAGGTTTCCCCATAATATGCCTAATAAATATGATAAAAGGCTTCCAAATTTTTCAGGAAATAATGTAATCATGGTCGAAGAACATATAGAGTATTTTTATAGTAAGCCTGGTGAGCATAATATCCCTAGGTATCATGAACATGTTGTCATAAAATTACTAGAAATATCATTAGACAAAGAAGCTAAGTCATGGTATAGAAACCTAGAAAATGGTAGTATTAAAACATGGTAATACTTCCATGATGCCTTCATGAAAAAATGGGCTATTAGAAATGATGGTAGAATGTTGTTGACTCAACTCGATGAGATTAAGAATAAATAAATGAAATGGTGAATGAATTCAATGATAGGTTTAGGAATTTGATTGACGCATTTCCTAATAAGATTAAGCCCAAAGATGATTCCATTCTTTTATAATACACAAATCCATATGAGGCTTAGTTTGGACTCATGTTAAGAGATAAGTTCCCTGCCACCTTATAGTCATCTTAATATTGGGCTACCAAAATTGAAGAGAATATTCTTTCTACTAAAGTATATCCTTAAGGCTCCTCAGGGGAATCCACTTAGAAGGCAGAAACCAAGCCTATAACATTGAACATATTTGATCCTACCCAAGATCCCATAACCACCCTAACCCAAAAGTTTGAGAAGGTTACTTTCAAGATGATTCAAACATAGACTACTCTCTTGAAGAAAATAACAAGTATAGAGAAGGATACGGTACAACAAGCTAATTTTCCTCCAAGATACCAATAGAACAATTATCAACCAGGAGGAAATAAAGGGTGGAATAAAAATATACCTCCCTCGAAACAAAGAGTACCAAATCCTCTCACTCCTACTAACTTGTTCAACCAAGAGGAAGTTCCTCGGTGCTTAATTACCTTGCAACAAACCACATAATGAAAGGGACTCTCCCCAAAACCAATGGTTTGGAAACAATAAAGACTCTAGTGGCCCTGAAAGTTTAAATTTTGTTGAAGACCTTGATTACATTTATAGCATCCAACAAAAAACCCATCTGGTCAAAAGAAGTGTTAACATTGCTAGGTTTATGAGGATGACCATGTTGAACTCTATAGGTGAAGAAGCCAAAAACAATATTAGGAAAGATAAATACATTTAATACATCAGAAAGAATAAATCCCATATTTTACAACCCAATGATTCTGAGCCACAAATAAAACCATGGAGTAGGCCACCTCTACCTTTGAATACTAGTCCCCTTTCAAAGCTAATCAAGATTCCCTCACAAATGGACAAGGTGAAGAAGTATCTTAATCTAGAAGCAACAAAAGATATTATTTCCCTTTGTCCAACATGGAAAACCTATTTACCTAGCTAGAGTGGATTCCATAAAGAAGATTTGTTTCGTAGATAGTAGAAAGTCCCTACGGTCATTCTTTGGTAAAATAAATTTCATTGGGAGGTTCATTCCAAATTTCACTAATATCATTAAACTAAGGAGTATATCTTTGAAGAAATATTGTTCGTTCAAAGGAATGATGATAGTTGAAAATCATTTAAGAAGATTAAAGAAGCTATTGTGTCATCCCCTATCCTAGTTATCCTAGGTTATTCCAATGATTTCATCATATGGAACAACACCATTGTTTTTACAAGTAAAAATATTAGGGATGCAGAATTGAAGTACATCGTTATTGAAAAGTAAGCTTATGCTCTTGGTCAATCATTAAAACATTTCAAAATTTATGTCGGGTAGACCAAAATTGTAGTTTATGTCCCTTACCCAGCTATCAAAGATGTCTTAGCAGAATAATATTGTCTACGAGTCATAGGGAAACGGGTGTCAAAGAATCTTATGAGCTAGACATTAAAACAACAAAAATCATAAAGGGACGGGGTTTTGCTAAAATGTTGATGGAAGGAAACTACAAGGTTTTAGCAATAGATAGTGTTAACCAAGTGAATCTTGTCCTAGATAAATTGGAAAATCTTGAGTGGTATTCAGACATTATTTATTATTTGAATAATATTTCAAATGTCTATTTGGAAATTATCTATTGCTAATATTTCATGTCCTAACCACTTGGTTGATCATAAAAGAAGGGAATTGAGATTGAAATCTGTGAGATATTGTTTGATTCAAGGTGGTCTTAGTTGGAAAAACCTTTATGGAATCATTCTTGGATGTGCCAATAAAGATGAAGCTAAAAAACTAATAAAAGAATTACATTTGAGATATTATGGGGGCCATTATGCAACTCACACCATTGCGAATAAAATCATGAGAGAAAGGTACTATTGGGATACATTATTCACAGAGGTTCATGTTTTGTCAGGGCTTTCCAACCATGTTAATCATTTGCAAGGAAACAACATTTTCCTACTTTACTTTTGAAACTTGTAGTAGAAGCTCATTTCAACAATGGGGTTTGGATTTTATCAATGAATTTAAAAACAACCCTAGTAATGGATATCGATGGATTCTAGCTACCACGGATTACTTCACCAGGTGGGAAGAAGACATAACTACAAAAAATCCAACTAAATAAGTTGTTATGAGTTTCCTTGACGATAGGATAATCATAATAATTGGTGCCCCAACTAAAATCACCACTGACAATGCAAAATCTAACCCTTGATTTAACTATGATATAATTCTATCTCATTCTTCTAATTATTACCTACAAGAAAATGGATTGGTTGAATCAAGTAACAAGAATTTGATGAACATTATTAAGAAACAATGGGTGAAAAACAAAATAATTGGGATGGTAAAATCAAATATGCATTGTGGGAAGAAAAAATTACAACTAAGAGAGCCATGGGTAAAATCCATTTTAAAATGGTATACGGAACAAAAGTGAAATTTCCTATCAACCTAAAAATTCATGTTTATCACTTGTTGTCACAATTTACAATGAATCAAGAGGTTGTTCAAGCAAGAATCAATCAATTAGTAGAATTGGAAAAATCTAGGCGAGCAACGTTCGATCACATGATAAATAATCAGGAAAGAATCAAAGAACCATATGATTAGTAGGCTTATCAAAGAAACTTTGTAGAAAGAGATCGTGTACTCATGTGGGACAAAAAAAAAGAAGAATTCTGGTATACACAAGAAATTCAATAGCCTTTGGCTTGGTCCTTATAAAATTAAAAAGTTGGTTGGAACATATTCTTTCAATCTTATTGGTCTAAACATTGGGGGAAAGTTGAATTTGTTGCTAAATGTGTTAAGCAAGTGTCTCCTAAGACACCTTAGGATCCAAATGCGACCCCACCAACTTAATGTACAGAAAGTACTCTCCTTTTTGTTTTTTCAATGATGAATGACAATGGTATATATATAGAAGCTTCCAGTAGGCTTCATACTTTTCTTTGTAATTCTTATATCGCTAGACTGGGAATTAGAAAAAACCTTTGTCAAACTATTTGGAATGAAGACTTATTCCTGTGTTGTTGTCCTGGTTTCCCGAGCAGCATGCTAACAACAATTTTTTTTGTATAAATTTTTGAAAGAAATATTAATACAAGTTGTTCCATGTATTTACAAAACAGAATTGACCCTCCCATGTAGTCTTAATGTTTATAAAATTGTATATATTACATATCTTAATATTTTAACTGTAAGACATGGAATATAATGGTTTTAGTTTGCAAATACTATAACACCCAACAAAACAAAGAGATGTACTTGCCTTTTAACAAATAACATATTTCACAACATTATTAGACACAGCTTAAAAAAAAAATTCACTATTTTTGTTTAGTCACTTTTCCCATGTATGCACTATCATAATTAAAATAAATTCCAATAATTTTTCATTGTCTCATTGTTGAGATCAATGCAATTTATATTTTTCCTTATATCATTACTAAATAAATACAACTAAAAAATATCATCTTTTCAAACTTTTCGTATAATTAAAAATCTATTAAAACTTTTAAAAACATTCCCAAAACACTTGTGATTTCATAATTACAATTACCAATGCAACAATCACAAATCCCAGAGTCCTTGGAGTATCATAAATACACTTCGCAATGCTCTAAAAATTTCATACATACAATTTCCTATGTAATAATGAATTACAATGTTGAGAGTTTTGTAAATAGGTTATTTCTAATCCCTTTATAGTCATGGAGTTAAGATGGTGTCGTTTATCTATAAATATTTTTTTTGACAAATTTGTGAGGAGAAATTTGTCCAGACATGAGGTTAAAATTTGAGTCCAGAAACCCTCCCATATCGTTAAGGCATGCTAATAGTCTATCCATGACAAATTTCAGTGCATACAGAAACTGTTTGAAAAAATTTCAACGTTGGCCCCATTCACAGGTCGATGTTGCTAGTGTCTAGTCCTCATGCAATTTTCGTTCCTCGTTCCTTGACCATGGTGTAGTCCCCAAGATCCATTATTTTTGTACAAAAATACATACTAATGGCATAAAATTATCGACGAAATTTTTTCGTCGATAGTATAGCAAATTTGTCGCAATATTATTTACATTTGTCTCTCTTGCGACGATATCAAATGATGCTTGGATTCATTTCATATTTGGTTTATCAACTTGAAATCTCAATTTGATACTTTGCAAGCTAGCTGGACCTTCAGTCAAATACAAATATGAAACTTGGAATCATTAACATATCTACTAGAACATATGAAAAATAGGGTTTAATATGGTTTCCATGATGAATCGATGATAGAAGAAAGTGGGTGTGTCACTCAAATTTGAGTCCAGAAACCCTCCCATATCGTTAAGGCATGCCAACAGTCTATCCATGATAAATTTCAGTGCATACAGAAATTGTTTGAAAAAATTTCAACGTTGGCCCCATTCGCAAGTCCATATTGTCGGTGTCTAGTCCTCGTGCAATTTGCGTTCCTCATTCATCGTTCCTCGTTCCGCGTTCCTTGACCATGGTGTAGTACCCAAGATCCATTACTTTTGTACAAAAATATATACTGATGGCATAAAATTATCGACGAACTTTTTTCGTCGATAGTATAGCAAATTCGTCGCAAGATTATTTACATTCGTCTCTCTTGCAACGATATCAAATGATTCTTGGATTCATTTCATATTTGGTTTATCAACTTGAAATCTCAAATTGATACTTTGCAATCTAGCTCGACCTTTAGTCAAATACAAATATGAAACTTGGAATCATTAACATATCTACTAGAACATATGAAAAATAGGGTTTATGGTTTCCATGATGAATTGATGATGGAAGAAAGTGGGTGTGTGAGTAAAATTTGAGTCTAGAAACCCTCCCATATAGTTAAGGCATGCCAATAGTATATCCACGACAAATTTCAGTGCATACATAAATTGTTTGAAAATATTTCAACGTTGGCCCCATTCGCAGGTCCATTTGCTGGTGTCTAGTCCTCGTGCAATTTTTGTTCCCTGTCCTCGTTCCTCGTTCCTCGTTCCTTGACCATGGTGTAGTCCCCAAGATCCATTATTTTTGTACAAAAATACATATTAATGTCATAAAATTATCGTCGAATGTTTTTCGTCGATAGTATAGCAAATTCGTTGCAAGATTATTTACATCAGTCTCTCTTGCGACGATATCAAATGATGCTTGGATTCATTTCATATTTGGTTTATCAACTTTAAATCTCAAATTTATACTTTGCAAGCTAATTGGACCTTCAGTCAAATACAAATATGAAACTTGGAATCATTAACATATCTACTATAACATATGAAAAATAGGGTTTATGGTTTCCATGATGAATTGTTGATGGAAGAAAGTGGGTGTGTGAGTAAAATTTGAGTCAAGAAACCCTCCCATATCGTTAAGGCATGCCAATAGTCTATCCATGACAAATTTCAGTGCATACAGAAACTATTTGAAAACATTTCAACGTTCGCCCCATTCGCAGGTCCATGTTTCCGGTGTCTAGTCCTCGTGCAATTTTTGTTCCTCGTTCATCGTTCCTCATTCCTCATTCCTTGACCATGGTGTAGTCCCCAAGATCCATTATTTTTGTAAAAAAATACATACTAATGGCATAAAATTATCGACGAACGTTTTTCATCGATAGTATAGCAAATTCGTCACAAGATTATTTACATTCGTCTCTCTTGCGATGATATCAAATGATGTTTGGATTCATTTCATATTTGGTTTATCAACTTGAAATCTCAATTTGATACTTTGCAAGCTAGCTGGACCTTCATTCAAATACAAATATGAAACTTGGAATCATTAACATATCTACTAGAACATATGAAAAATAGGGTTTATGGTTTCCATGATGAATTGATGATGGAAGAAAGTGGGTGTGTGAGTAACATTTGAGTCCAGAAACCATCCCATATCGTTAAGGCATGCCAATAGTCTATCCACGACAAATTTCAGTGCATACAGAAATTGTTTGAAAATATTTCAATGTTGGCCCCATTCACAGGTCCATGTTGCTGGTGTCTAGTCCTCGTGCAATTTTCATTCCCCGTTCCTCGTTCCTTGACCATGGTGTAGTCCCCAAGATCCATTATTTTTGTACAAAAATACATAATAATGTCATAAAATTATCGACGAACATTTTTCATCGATAGTATAGCAAATTCATCGCAAGATTATTTACATCAGTCTCTCTTGCGACAATATCAAATGATTCTTGGATTCATTTCATATTTGGTTTATCAGCTTTAAATATAAAATTTATACTTTGCAATCTATTTGGACCTTCAGTCAAATACAAATATGAAACTTGGAATCATTAACATATCTACTAGAGCATATGAAAAATAGGGTTTATGGTTTCCATGATGAATTGTTGATGGAAGAAAGTGGGTGTGTGAGTAAAATTTGAGTCAAGAAACCCTCCCATATCGTTAAGGCATGCCAATAGTCTATCCATGACAAATTCCAGTGCATACATAAGTCTTTTGTCTTTTTTCAACAACTATGTAATGAATCTCAATTCTAAAAAGATTCAAATAGGTAACAATATTGATGAAATCTTATACGATCATGATGGTATAAAAATGAAAGAGCTTCTCTTGGTTTCAAGAATAATTTATCCTCTACTGAACAAGGCCAACCATGTGAAGGTGGAAGCTCACATGGCCCCTCCCCTCCCCCTCACATCACTCTCAATTGATCCCCAAAACCCAATCTATAAAATATAAAATAATCGAAAGCAATGTCCTATTTATAAGATTCATGCATAGAAACTACAAAAACAAAAATTAATGAAGGTACATGAATTTATGTGTTTCTAAATGATATTTTTAGTCTACCATGTACTTTACTATATTGACAACTACTTTCAGGTTTCAAATAATAATTAAACAACATGTAACCTAGGATATAAAAACGTCGCATAAAACTTAAAAACATGTAATTAACCCATGACATTAAAAGTAAATTATTTTAAGATAATAATGCATACAAATTAAAATAGTATATAGTCACGTACCTAATCCAACCTCAACATCTGTGTAATCATCCTTATTCTCTATCTTGGTCTTCTTCATCGAACTCGACATCTGTGTCATCATCTGGTTCTAAAATGATGTTGAAAGGATTGATGATATAATCATCGTCATCAATGTCATTTTCGAGCATACTTTCATCGACATCATCATCAGGAATTGCAATATTGTCTCCTATGCCTAGATCATGATCTTCTTCATCTTCTTCATCTGTCGACCCTCCATGATCTTCTGGCTCTATCTGATATTCTATCGAATCATCTTCTCGGTCTTCAATATCATCTTCTTCCTGTAAATGAGTATACTTAATTGGCCTTCCTCTCGGATCATATCTAACAAAAAATGACCAATCCCTTTCACCTAGAACATTTGAGTAAAATACCTTTTCACATTAGCTTGGAAAAACATAGCGATCGTGTCCTCTTTCAAACATCGTTGTTTTAATCATTGGAAATTTGTTGGCATGTTGAATAACAGTTCTCTCCTCGTCACGTTCATGCATTCATAACCTATACCATTTGACATCGAACAAAACTAGTTTGAAGGAATTAAAGTCACACTCAAGTATATCATTTAAATACCCATAGTATCTATTTTCAGACTCTTGGGGATGTCTGTCACTCCTAGAGGAAACATTAGTAACCTAGAATACTGCAGCTATCCCACTATCAAAAGTTTTCCTTGTTTCATCCAATTGTTTGATGTGAAATTTACAACCATTGCAACACATAGCCTTGTGGTGTCTCAACTGCAATATGTCAAATATGTAAAACATGCATTGTCAATTATTAAATTAACATATATTTATATAACTTTGAAAGTATCTGAAAAATACAGTACACATGTAGTCACATTAGTATAATATAAAATAAATGAATAAAATGGGTGAAATTGCTTACCTGTCCATCTTTCAAACCATATGCTAGATAAATTTCCCTTTGTGTAACATTGGCATCTTCATTACGACGAGCTTCTCTAACCAATTCAGACAGTCGTTTCCATGATAACCTACCTCCATTATGTTGTTTACATCTTTCAATCCATACATTCATCCAGTCAAGATTGTTTGTAATTTATAAATGCAGTGCATCCCACTCTAGAGAAACTAAATCAAAAAAACATAATTCACCAATATTAAATATTAGTTATAATGTACAATATGAAGGTAATTATAAATATTTATAATTTATGAAATAAATTATATAAATATATTAAGGAGTATGATCATATACACAAAAATGAAACTTTATATGTATTATTAATATAAATTTTCACAATTATTAATATATTACCTCTCATTCTTTTCATTCTACCTTTCCCCAATAGATGCTCCTGATCTTCAAATTTTTTGATGGAGTTCACATCCCAAATGTGATCCACTGCATGCATAGTTGGCGCGGCTAATTTAGGAAGATACTGACTAATATACACCATGGATTGATATACCATATATCCCTCCACCATAAAACCCTCATGACGTGCTCTTTGTCTAACCAACGCCTTTAATGATTTCAAGTGCCTTTCCACCATCCACATTGACCTTGTGTGAACAGGTCCACAAATTTCAATCTCCTCAACTTGGTGTATGAGGTAGTGTTCTTGTGCATTGAAAAATGTAGGAGGTATATACTTTTGCATTTCACACAT
>ML786559.1:167133-181630 GCA_009831015.1 Picea engelmannii | reverse complement strand
AAATAAAAAAAAAGATAATGAATATATAGCTAATTACCATGGGACGATATTCATTCGATCCACGATCAATGTGACCAGATTTCCTACAATGTTTTGTAGCTGTTGCTATTAAAATTCTTACGGGATGTCTGAGGCAACATTTTTTCCAAGGGAAATAACATCTACCATCACCCTTTTCACCCACTTTACTTTTTTCCCCACCTCTAACAACATTCTGTGACATTTTTCCACACAAAAATACCCTTTCGGAACTGTCGTTGTTATAGCAAGATTGTTGCAACATATTGAAATCGTCAAATATTTATAGGCCAATTTTAGGTCACTATCATCGCAATTGGTAGACAAAGATCAATGGGTATCTATGGATCTAATTACTTCACCTACGGGAATGTCAACAGAATACTGGGAAAAGTTGGATCAGAAGACAAAGAGCGTAATCTGGTTGTATCTCTCAGATTCAGTATTATTGAATGTGTCAGGGGAAGTTGGAGTGAAGGAATTATGGAATAAATTGGGAGATTTTTATCAATATTAGTCCCTGGAAAACGAATTGTTCCCACAGAAGAAGTTGTACAACCCAAGGATGAGAGATGGAAACTCGGTGACAGAGCATCTGAACACCTTCAATACGGTGGTAAGGAAGTTATTGTTTGTTGATATTAACATTTCTAATGAAGATAAATGTATCAGTTTATTGTTCTCTTTACCAGACTTGTGGGATATTCTGGTTGTAGCCATAGGCAGTAATGCAACTACTTTAAGTTTCGATGATGTGGTCTCATCCTTGTTGTCGAAGGAGATGAGGCAGAAAAACATGGAAATCCAAAGAATAGACATGCCTTATTTGTAAGAGGATGTTCCCATGAAAGAAATAAAGATAATTCCTCAAGTGGGAGATCTGAATCTAGAGGAAGATGTAAATCTCTAGGAAAATTCATAAAGGTATGCTAGAGATGTGGAAAAAAAGGGCATTACAAGAAACAATGTAGATCAAAAAGTGTTGAGAGAGGGAAGGGATATTATGATGCTCCTTCTACAGAATAAAAAACCTCATCAAATGGAGGGGATGTGTACTTGTATTATTCAAGAATGAATTTAGATCATGAGGCATGGTTGGTTGACTCAAGTGCATCCTTTCATATGACTCTTCATAGGGCGTGGTTTTACAAGTATGAAAGATATGATGGGGTTTGTTATCACATATATTTTCAAGGGACAAAAACTTTTTAGTTTTGATTTTGAGTCATAGTTTTACTTTAGGTTATAGGTTTTAAACCCTTTACCATAGACATTTTTCATTTTTTGGTATGAATAAGTTATGATTAGTTTGGCTTTGGTCTGAAGAGTCATTGAGTCACATCTTTTCAAAATTCGTCATCATTACCCTGACATGTCACTTTCTCCATGTCTTACACTGACCCGACCTTTTTTCACTTTTCTCGTTAAAATGTCAAATCCAGTCTGATTTGTATGTTGTCAACTCACTAGGAGAGTTCACAACACTTTCAAAAGTACATCTTGCATTTATAACCATCATTGCTTTTAAGGGTCATGTCAATTGGAGATCTCCTTGTTTTCAGAGTTGATTTTTAAGGGTCATGTCAATTGGAGATCAATATCCAGATATTATTGTTATGAATGTTTTTAACCATTTTCCCCAAGTGTACAAAACATCTTCCAGTGTCTGGAGATGTGAACTGGCTGATACAGGCTGGCGTTGCGAACTGTGTTGCGAACTCTTACTCTGGAGGTTTTGGAGGAATCTGTGGTTGCCAAATGGGTAGATGAGTATATGGAAGTTTTTGGAAGGTCAAATGAAGGCTAGAGGGACACCTGACAAAGGTATATGCGCTCAAAGTACATGTCATCAAGCAGATTAAAGATTTTAAGGAGGTTGTAGCATTAGCCTAGTTTTTAGCAGTTTGTTTTTTTTGTTGAACAAATGTAGTTACTCCACCTTCAGGTATCAGAATCCTATGCAAGAGGGGGATTGTAAAGTTGTCATTGAAAGCCTAGGCTATAGGATAGACATTGGAAATCATTGAAGGGCTCGGAGGATTGAAATGAGACTCATATTTTTGAAATTGTGAAGTTACAGAGCCATCTTTGGATTTTGTGTATCAAACCTGGGAATTTTTTATTAATAAAATAAATTCCTTTCCCATTATCTTATTTCTATCTTACTATGATTATATTGTCATTTAAATGATTCACTTGATTTATTGTATCTGTATTACAATGAAGGTTTTGTTGTGATGTGTTATAATTTTATCAGAGTTTATCTTTTAATTAAAAGAAGTTCTTATGTCAAAATGTTTTCCTCATATGTCTGCTAGTATTTCCTAATGTAAGTGGTAGAAATTTTCATTTTCTCACTAAATTCTTACATCTATCCATCTTACTCTTTCAAAGTTTGATCCAAGTTAGCCAAGACCTCATTTGTTGATGCATTTTATCTAGAAATTTATGTGATTTGTGCTATTTTGACTGAGTTTTGATCCATCTGACATATTATCATAAAGATTACCTTAAAACCCTATTGATGGGTGTTGAGATTACACTTTAGCAGTCAAAGTGTGAATTTAAGAATCAAACATGCTTGGTGTTGTTGTCGGGGAACGAATTGAAAACATTTCCATGGGATTGAATGACAAAGAAAATATTTTTTCGAAGGGTGCATAGTGATCAGTAAAGTGAAGACTGCAGATTGCACCTAGTGACTACATTGTTTCAGTTGTGGCTCCTAAAGGTAGACACATGAGGTATACTCCACATTTACCTCTGGCTACACCTGAAGCTAGCCCAGAGAAGATCATCAAGAAAGTTCAAGCTTCTCAAGAAGTCTATTCAATTACTGTTTCAGGTACTACTGGAAACTTTCTTGATTATTCTCTTCAAACACCAATAGTTGTATCTAGTGTTCCTCCTTTATCTTTTGTTAAAACTCCTGAAAAGTTAAATCTTTGATATTTTCCTGTAGAGTATTCCTCTTTTTCCCCCCAATTCAAAGAAGAAAGATTTGAAAATTTTGAAGTGCTTGCCTCACCTGATGTTGTAAATTGGTTAAGGCTTGAGAATCTAGAGGATTTTCCTACCCTAGGTTCTCCGTCTCCTCGTTATTTTAAATTTTTTGTGACCAAAGAAGAAGTAACCTCAGTCCCCTTGGAGTTTTCACCGTCCACTTCCAAGACTCGACCTCTTTTTGTTAAAACTGAAACTTCTCCATTTTATACTTTTCCTTCTCCTAAGCTACCCATCATACAGACTGTATATGTACCAATCAAGTCTCCCCCTATTTATCCTAGACTTTATAATCCTCCTCTTATTAATCAAATGGAAGTTGCAAACCCTCCAAGAAATAGGATGGATGCCATAATGATTGCTAGGTATTCTCCTCTAGTACTACGTCAGCCTATGCATGTTCTCCGAGTAGGAGACTATCTTAAGTATATGCCCAAGTTCACAGGAGAAGAGGACATAACTGCAAAGGAGCATCTTGCAACTTTTTATATCTATGTTGATAATCTAAACATTGAAAATGGGGATGTATGGATGACAGTTTTTGTACAAAGACTTGACGGTGAAGCCATGAAATGGTTTAGGGGTTTACCTCTTGGATCAATTGTTGGGATTGAAGCCCTTGATGATTCATTTTTAAGGCATTTATGATATTACAGAGTTTGGGTCACTCAAGAGAAAAGAAGGGGAATCGGTTTCAGACTTTTCCAAAAGATTTAATAAAATGTACAATAAAATCCCTGCAGAGATCAAACCTACTGAAACCTCTGCCAAAATATCTACCTCATTAGCTCATATGCAAGATGCATCCTTGGAGGTGGAATCAAACATATTGGTAGTTGATAATCTAAGAGAAAAATCTGATAGAGAGAGGAGAAAAAAAAAGTTGAAGATTCAACTTCTGATTATTCTGCTGTCAACCCTCAGGTGGATGAATTAAATAAATTGGTTAAATCACTTTCTGCAGAGATGGAAAAAATGAAACTTGAGGAAAGAAAAACTAACAAAAACCTACAAGATACTGGCAACAGGGGTTATTTCAGAAGACAAAATAATGCTCCTTAGATCCTTCAAAGAGATGAGAGGAATAGAGATGACCAAAAGGTTTAAACCCCTCTTCAAAATAACATGGTTGATTATGAAGAAGGAGAAGATGAAGGAAGAGATCAATAAACTCACTATCTAGGTGACACCTCTACCTCCCCTCATTTAACTCAATCTTCTTATGAAGATTCCCTTATGAACAAACAACTAAATGAATTGAGAAAAGGAGAGAAAACAAAAGAAAATCAAAACAAATACAACTTGAGATCAAAATAGAAGGAAGGAAATCCTAGTACATCCAGTCAGCCTAAGAAATCAAAAAATTATACTAAAGTAGTGGCTACAACTAGCAAAGAAAATGAGGAACAAAATAATAAACCCATGATTAAGGCCCTTGTTCCAGAAATTAAAGAAATCATGAAATCTCCCTCTTCTTTCAGCTTTGAAAATGAAATTCAGAAGATTAAAATTTGAATCCCATTTTTAGAGTTGATCAAAAATGAAGAATTTAAGAGGTGCATTTCCAAAATGTTGCATCATGAGCCTACTTCCAACTCAACAGACTCAGTGAATTTATAAGATGAAAAACCAACAGTCATATCAGGGCCTTTGGTAGAAGATAGGGATGACTCCTCTCCTCCCTTTTATACCTCATTGAATATTCATGACAAAATTTTGCATAATTTCTTGATGGACTCAGGTGCATCTCATAACTTAATGCCTAAAACTATCATGGATGAGTTGGGTCTTGAAATTACCAAATCATATCATGATCTATACTCTTTTGACTCCAGGAAGGTTAAATGCCTTGGAGTGATTAAAGACCTGGTTGTTACCCTATTTCAACTTCCCATGAAGAGTGTGGTCATGGATATTGTAGTGGTCGATGTTCCCCCTAAGTTTGCGATGTTATTTCAAGGTCTTGGATTAAAATATTGGGAGGGGAATTCTATATGGATCTATCATATGCCACTATTCTTGTGTTTGGAGGTGAGCATAAGGTTGTATAGAGAAGCACAACTAGATTACATTATTAGTGATGAAGCTAATCCCACAAACCATCTTATTTATGCAGTTGGCATTGATTTGGGATCCAGTATACTGCAACTTATTGATGTTCCCTAGACACCCTTGGAAATCATAAAACAACCTCTAACAATATGTGAGACACCTCCTCAAGTTACCCAAGTTTGAAAGATGTATTTTGATGGGGCCTCTTCTAAAGAAAGTGCTAGTGCTTGAGTGGTTTTTATTTCTCCTTCTCAAGAAGTCATATCCTTGTTTTACAAGTTGGAGTTTGAAACTACAAATAATTTTGCAGAGTATGAGGCTCTGTTTTTGGGGTTGAGGGAAGCTAAAGATATGAAAATTGAGGAGTTATCAGTTTTCAGGGATACAGAATTGATTGTGCATCAGGTAAGAAATTTTAATCAAGAAAAGCATCCAAGGTTGATGACTTATAGAAATGAGGTATGGGATATTATCGACAATTTTTTCGTAGCTTTTAACATCTCATGTGTTCCTAGATAAGAGAATTCTATGGTTGATTCATTGGTTGTTTCTACTAGTAATTTCAAAATCCCATTACCTCCAAAACTCAAGTATGATGTAGAAGTGAAGTATAGGCCCTCTATACCTGACAATGTCAAACATTGGAAGGTTTTTGAGGATGATCTTGAGATTGAGATATTTATGGAAATAGTGGAAGATTTTTATGCCCTTCATATTGATCAAGATCAAGATACCGAGGAAAAATCTCATGCTGACATTTTCCTGAACAAAATTGCAGACCACATGATTGCCCAATTGCCTAGTAACCATATTCCCAAAGGATTGGTCCCTTTGGAGAGACTATTTTATAGAAATCATGTGGCTTTGAAGGTTAAGGGCTCAAATGAAGAAGATTATGTGACAGAATGCAATCTAGGTACTCAAAAAAACCCTAAGTCTGCCAAGTTGTCAACCAGTATATCAGAGGAACAAAGATCTGAATATGTGAAATTATTAAAAGAGTTTGATGATGTATTTGATTAATATGAGGAGCTACAAAATTATGATACAAGCATCATTGAACACAAAATTCCTTTGAAAGATGATACCAAACAATTTAGGCAAAAACTAAGACAGATTAACCCCATGTTGTTGCCTATTGTGGAAAAGGAAGTCAAAAAGTTGTTTGATGCTAAGATCATCATACTTTTTAGGTAATCTGAGTGTGTGGATAATCTAGTTCTTGTGAGGAAAAAGAATGTTGAAATCAGACTTTGTGTTGATTTCAAAAATCTAAACAGGTGTTCCAATACAGATAATTATCCCTTGCCTAAGATGGAACATATTTTGCAAAGGGTGACTGGTTCATCAAGGATGTCCATGATTGATGGCTTCTTGGGATACAATCGGATATTTGTTTTACCTGAAGACAGAGAGAAAACAACTTTCACTACTCCTTGGGGCACATTCATGTATGCCAAGATACATTTTGGTCTCATGAATGCAGGAGAAACCTTCCATCGCACAATGGATATTTCCTTCATTGGAGAAAAGGACAAAGTTTTGGTCATCTATCTGGATGACATAATAGTGTTATCAAGATTTGATAAGGAGCATTCTCATCATTTGAAAAATGTTTTCCTGAAATGTAGAAAGTTTGGGTTGTCACTCAATCCCAAGAAGTCTTTGTTTGTTATGAAAGAAGGTAAGTTCTTGGGGAACATTGTCTCAGAAGAGGGGGTAAGAATTGACCCAAGTAGAGTAGAGGCCATCAAGAATCTATCTCTCCCTAGGTACAAGAAAGAGGTTCAGTCTTTCCTGGGTAAAATAAACTTTTTCAGAAGATTCATTTCTAATTTTGTTGAATTGGTTAAGTTTGTCACGTCCATGTTGAGAAAGGGAAATGAGGTAAAGTGGACACTTGAAGCTCGAAATTATTTTGATCAAATCAAACAAGAACTGACTGAGGCACCTATTCTTATCATCCCTGACTTTCAAAAGAATTTCCGATATTTTATTTTGCCTCAAATTACACATTGGTTGATGTTCTTCTTCAGAAAAACATAGATGGGATGGAGCAGCCCATTTATTTTTTTAGCATGGCACTAAGGGATGTTGAGGTCAGGTATTATATTATGGAGAAGAAGCCTTATGCTTTGGCTAAATCCCTCAAATCCTTCAGGGTATATATTTTTCATTCCATAATTATTGTCTATGTCCCATTAGCTTTTGTGAAATAAATATTCATCCATCCTGACATAGATGGAAAGAGGAGTAAGTGGATTTCCAAAATTATGGAGTTTGACCTTGAAATGAAGCCTACTAATTTGGTGAAAGGGAAAGGTTTATCTAGTTTGTTAGTTGAATCAAACTGTAAAGCACTTGGGGTTAATTTCATGAATACAAATTATGTATATCAGTAGACTGATATTGCTAGCAGTAGCTCACAAATCAGTCCCAAATTGACAGAGTGTAATTGGTACAAGGACCTTATACATTTCTTGTAGAAATTGCAACCCCCAATTGGACTTGACAAGAATAAGGTGATAGCTTTAAAACTAGAAGCAATCAAATAATGCATTGTTGATCATGTTTTGTATTGGAAGGATCCTGTTGGGGTTCTTCTAATATGCTTAGACCCAGATGAGGAAAAGAAAACCATGTCTAACTTTCATGATAGCCTGTGTGCAGGCCATCATTTTTGGAGGACCACAACATATAAAATACTCAGATCTTGGTACTTTTGGCCTAGTTTATTCATTAATGTCTATGCAAAGATCAGGGCCTGTGATAAATGTCAGAAATTATAAGGCAAGAAGCAGCTAAAATATCTTCCTCTGAAGCCCATAATGGTATATGGTCCTTTCTAGCAATGGGGATTAGATTTCATTAGAGAAATGCATCCAGCTTAAAGTGGCCAGCATCATTGGATAATGAATGCCACTGATTATTTCACCAAGTGGATAGAAGTTGTTCCTACAAGAAATGCAACACATAAAGTAGTCATTGGCTTCCTGGAAGACCTTTTTTCAAGGTTTGGATGTCCTAACAATATTATGACTGATAATGTTGCAGCTTTTAAAGCTGAACCCCTTGTCAAGTTTTGTGAAAATTTTGGAATCCAACTTATTCATTCTACTCCTTATTATCCTTAAGGTAATGGCTTGGCAGAGTCCTCTAACAAAATTCTAGTAAATATCATCAAAAAACTGTTGTAGGATAACAAAAAATATTGGGATTCAAAGCTGAAGTTTTCTCTATGGACAGATAGAGTAACCACCAAAAGATCAATTGTTATTACCCCATTTCAGTTGGTTTATGGAACTGAGGGTTTTTTTCCTTCTCAACTTGCATTACCTGTGGAAAATTTTTTGCAAGATCAACAAGGAAAGCCAGATGATATGATCAGGAGGATGCATCAGATAGTGGAAGTACAACAGACTAGGTAGAAACTCTTTGATAAAGCACAGAGTCATCATCAGAATATCAAGCAATCTTTTGACAAGAAGGTAAACAAAGAAGATTTCCAGCTGGGAGACATGGTGCTCAAATGGGATTCACAAAGGAAAGACAAGGGAAAACATGGTAAATTCGAAGCCTTGTGGATTGGTCCTTTCAATATTTTTGAAGTTTTTCTAAATAACACTTATAAATTGAATAACTTAGAAGACTCTAAACTTTCTAGTTGCCCAGTTAATGGGAATTATCTAAATAAATACTTTTCTTAAATCCATGAGTGACTTTCCTTTCCATTGTAAATATCAGTTTTAGTTTTTCTTTTCTTTTGAATAATGACCCCATAGCCCTTAGATAAGACACTGAAGCTGCTTGCTCTTGGCAGCTCACAAGGAGCATGCCATCCGCTGTGGAGCCAATGTTATCACATAGATTTTCAAGGGATAGAAAGTTTTTAGTTTTGATTTTGAGTCATAGTTTTACTTTAGGTTATAGGTTTTAAACCCTTTCCCATAGCCATTTTTCATTTTTTGGTATGTATAAGTTATGTTTGTTTTGGATTTGGTCTGAAGAGTCATTGAGTCACATATTTTAAAAATTCGTCATCATTACCCTAACATGTCTCTTTCTCCATGTAAGATGACCCGAACTTTTGTCATTTTCTTGTTAAAATGTCAAATCCAGTCTTATTTGTACGCTGCCAACTCACTAGGAGAGTTCCCAATGCTTTCAAAAGTACATCTTTCATTTATAGCCATCATTTATTTTAAGGGTCATGTCAATTGGACATTTCATTGTTTTCAGAGTTGATTTTTAAATCAATATCCAAGGATTATTGTTATGAATGTTTTTAATTGTTTTCTCCAAGTGTACAAAACATCCTCCAATGCCTAGCGTTGTGAACTGGCTAATACAGGTTGGTGTTGTGAACTGTGTTGCGAACTCTTGCTCTGGAGGTTTTGGAGGAATCAATGGTTTCCAGATGGGTAGATGAGTATATGCCAGTTTCTAGAAGGTCTTTTGAAGGATGAAGGGACACCTGAAAAAGGGAGATGTCCTCAAAGTACACGTCATCAAGCATATTAAAGATGTTAAGGAGGTTACTAGCATTAGCCTAGTTTTTAGCAGTTTGTTATTTTTTGTTGAAAAACTATAGTTACTCCACCTTTGGGTGTGGGAATCCTATGCAAGAGGGGGAATTCGAATTGTAAAGATGTCATTGACATCCTAAGCTATAATATAGACATTCGAAATCATTGAAGGGCTCGGAGGATTGTAATGAGACTCATATTTTTGAAATTTTGAAGTTACAGAGCCATCTCTGGATTTTTTGTATCAAACCTGACACTTTTTTATTAATAGAAATCAGTTCCTTTCCCATTATCTTATTTCTATCTTACTCTAATTATACTGCCATTTGAATGATTCACTTGATTTATTGTATCTGTATTACAATGAAGGTTTTGTTGTGATGTTGTTATAATTTTATCATAGTTTATCTTTTGATTAAAATAAGTTATTATGTCAAAGGTTTTCCTCCTCATATATCTTCTATTCTTTCCTGATGTGAGTGGTAGACATTTTCATTTTCTCACTAAATTCTTCCATATATCCATCTTACTCTTTAAAATTATGATCCAAGTTAGCCAAGACTTCATTTGTTGATGCATTTTATCTGGAACTTTATGTGATTTACGTTGTTTTGACTGAATTTTGATCCATTTGGAATCTTATCATAAAGCTTACCTTAAAAACCTATTGATGGGTGATGAGCTTACACTTTAGTAGTCACAGTGTGACTTTCAGTGCTAATAGGGGTAATTTTTTTCTAGGAGATGAATCGACAACCAGAATCGTAGGATGAGGAAAAGTAAAGTTGAAACTCATGGATGCAAGGATTAGAAAAGTCCCTAGTGTTCCGCTCATCCTAGGATTTTCCAAATAATTGATTTGTATAAGCAAAATGAGCAATGCAGGGGTAAAAATAGTGTTTGAGAAGGAAACCTATAAGACAGTTCGAGGAGAAATGGTGTTGTTGAGGGTATTTTGGATTGTAAATTTGTATAAGTTGATGGGAACCACTATTAGTTATGGTTTCAATAGTTCCATTGTTCCTAATATTGGATTTGAAGAAGGAAAAACTCCTACAGTCTCTAGAGAAAAGACTATGTTGTGGCATCAAAGACTAGGGAATATCGAAGAGAAGGGTCTTCGAGTACTACATGGTAAATGTATTGATCTAGGAGGATATCGGTGGCCAACCACCTTTTCCAACTCACTCAAAACAGTTTATTGGCAATTTTGGCAATTTACTCTTTTTAGCAGTTTTAACTTCCAGGGCCATTTTGAGGGATTAAATGAAGTTTTTTCGGGATAGAGCTTCTCAATGATATTGGAAGGCATGATTGAGCCCGCAAAATGAATCTCCTCGATGATACCTTTCCAACGGGATATCGTGCACCTAAAACAGAGATCGTATGCAAAAGTTATGACCCCGGGAAGTTGATGCACTGACTTACCCAAACGGAGCCCACATGACTTTTGGTGTTTCATCTCCTAGCATTAGGTTTTTGGATGTCTAGGGTTTTTGACATTCCTTTTTATTGTAAAAATACCTTCAAAGCCTCATTATAATCATCTTCTAGCGAGTCTTTCACTCTATATTTTTACAGTCTCTGTACATTTCTTTCATTAATAGAAATCGTGTATTATTGTATCTATGTGTTTATGGTTGCAGCTCTGATACATTTATGTTATATTATTGGATATCCGCGATATCTATGTACATTTCTTTATTATATCTCCACTCTCATTTCGTGCCGAAAATAATCCAGATCAGGTATAGTTGAAGGTATTTACAATTTCTCTCTAGATTTTTATTTTTGTGAACATTTCTGGCATGGTAAGTAGTATTAGGTAAGATTCTCCTCTGGTGCTAGAAAGGTCAGAAGAATTTTATTGTTGGTTCACATTGATGTGTTTGGACCTATGACGATTCCATCACTAGGTAAATCTTTGTACTATGTCTTATTTATAGATGACTTATCGAGGAATACATGGATTTATTTCATTAGGAACAAATATGAAGTCTTTGACAAACTTAAAGAGATTAAGGCTCTTGTGGAAAGTAGGACATAGAAGAAAATTAAGGTGTTGAGGATGGACAGTGGTGGATAATTTTGAGGGAATGAATTTGAGGAATTATGTAAGAAATGCGGTATAGAAAGGAAGAATACTAATCCATACACACCTCAGTAGAATGGAGTTGTAGAAAGGATGAACATGACACTGATGGAAAGAGTAAGGAGAATGCTTAGTGGTGTCGGATTGGGACAAGAATTCTAGGTAAAGGAAGTGAAAATTGCATGTTACCAGGTAAATTGATCACCCTCATCAGCATTGGATGACATGACTCCACATGAGGTATGGCCTAGTAATAAAACATCTCTTAAAGATCTCAAGTTTTTTGGTTTTGATGCTTATGTACACATTCCAAAGGAAAACAAGAGTAAAATGGATAAAAATGTTGAAAAGTGTATCTTTATTGGATATAAAGATTCTCATAAAGGTTATAATCTTTAGAACGTAGAAACTAAGAAGGTAGTGTATAGCCAAAATGTAGTATTTAGAGAAATCAAAGATGTTTTCAAACATGAAGTCCTGCTAAGGGAGGAAGAACCAGAGAAACTAGAGTTTGAATTGAAGGATAATGAATCAAACTCTACAGAAGAACATGAATTAGAAAAAGAAGAGCCTCATACTCCAATAATGAAGAGATCATATTGGGAAATAAGACAATCAGAAAGGTATACTCCTCATGATTTATGTTCAAATTTTTCTTTGTTTATTACTTATGATGATTCTAGAATTGTTAGGGAGGCAATGGATTCAAAGGATGGAAAACTATGGAAAAAGGCCATGGTTGAAAAAATGGTAGCCTTGGACAAGAATGAGGCTTGGGATCTAGTGGAGTTACTAAATAGAAGAAATCCCACTGGCAACAAATGAGTGTTTAAGAAGAAGTTGAATATAGAAGGAAAAGTGGAGAAATACAAAGCTCAGTTAGTAGCAAAAGGTTATTCTCGGGTAGAGGGAATTGACTTTGGTAAAAAAAAACATTCTCATATTGCCAAGTTAACTTATATTAGATTTCGTTTGTCTATTCCTGATACTTTTGATTTTGAACTAGAACATATGGATGTGAAGAAAACATTCCTAAATGGGGATCTAAAAGAAGAAATCTACATGAAGCAACCATAAGGATTTGCAGTAAAAGGAAAGAAAGAGTTGGTATGCAGGCTAAAAAAGTCCCTTTATGGGTTCAAACAATCACCAATTATGTGGTATAAAAAAATCGATACTTATATATTGGGACTTGGATTCACAAGGAGCAAAGTCGATCACTGTGTGTATTTCAAATTATTAGGTGATCATCTTATTTATTTGGTCTTATGTGAGGATGATATGTTGTTGATAGGAAATGGCAAGGAAATTATCCAGGATGTCAAAACTTAGTTTTCCTCTAAGTTTGACATGAAATATCTTGGTGCTGCAAATTTTAAATTAGGCATGGAAATTAAATGAAATCAGGAAAACAGGAAACTATAATTGATACAGAGAAAATATGTTGAGTCAATATTACAGAGGTTTAATATGCAGGAATGTAAACCTGTCAAGGTTCCTATTCCTATAGTTGTAAAATTATAAGCAGATCAGTTTATGAAGACATGGGAAGAGGAAGAGGGCATGTCCCATGTTCCATATGCTAGTGTGGTTGGAAATTATTTGATGTATGAAATGGTTTGTACTAGACTGGACATTGCACATGCAATGGAAGTTTTGAATAGGTATATGGAAAAACCAAGGAAGGAGCATTAGGATGTTGTAAAGAGGGTTTTCAAGTATTTTTGTGGCACTACTACTTATGGATTGTGCTACCAAGGAAGACCAATATTCGACAGAGTGTTAAACATACATGGCTTTGTTGATGTAGACTAGGCTGGAGATATGGATCGTGGAAGATATACAGGTGGGTATGTGGATGAGAAAAATACAGTCTATAGTGGCACTCTCAACTACACAATATAAATACATGGCATCCACTCATTAAAGAAAGGAATAAGTATGGTTACAGAGATTATGTTCATGTATTGGGTTGGTACAACAAGCTGTAAGGATAGATGTTGATAGTTAGAGTGTAATCTTCCTAGCGAGGAACCCAACTTATCATTCTATGAAAACGTATATCGGTGTTCAGTATATTTTTTCATAGACATGGTTGAAAATAAGAAGGTGTTGTTGGTGAAGGTGGAAACTTTGGAGAATGTCACAGAATCATTAACAAAGTTTGTGAGCAATGAGAATTTCTCTTGGTGTAGATAATCAATGGGCATTTTTTCCCTAGATTTTTTATCATGAAAACCTGTGACTCATGTATGCAAAAGAAACAACAAGTGGGAGAATGTTGGACCATATGTAAATTATATTATTTGCATGATTTCGGGTCCCCTTATTAGGAGCTTCATGGGTGGAGCCCCCGAAATTTGTTTTGAGGGGATTTATTCGCCAAAATTTTCAGCAGTTTTTTGCCTTTGGTGGCTTTGTGATACATTGTATTTTAGCCCATGGTTTTCTAATTTTGGTTGATGAATTAAGGTTGTAATCTAATCCAAGTCAATGGATTAGGGGTTTTATAGATGTCATGGGATCATATATATTGTATTTTAAACAATGAAGTTAAAATAAGAATAGAATTAGAGGTGTAGCTCTAAAATAGGTTGTTGGTTTTCTCAGTTTGGATTTCTAGGGTAAATCTCTGTGTATATGTGTGATTGCAAATTTTTTTATTTTATTTTTTTAAGAATATGTTTGTACATTGAATTATTGTAAAAGGTTTAAAAATTACATGTTGAATAGGTCAAGATTCAATTTTAATAAAAATATGGTGAGCACAAAGACTAGGATGGATTCATTTCATATCAGTGTACTC
>ML786559.1:109784-155551 GCA_009831015.1 Picea engelmannii | reverse complement strand
ATCTATAAAGAACCATGCAATGATTTTTCATTAAGTGAGTAAAACTATGGTTGGGGAAGAATACACGTAGGAACTACACATGGTTACTACACATGGTTTCACCTTGTTGGAAACCCTTATAACCCATGTTGGTACCCCTTCGAGCAGTACCACATAAGATAACACTTGTGCAAAGAATTTTACTTCCATGTGCCCTCGGGTATATCAAGAGTCTTATAGGCATCCTGAGATCAGTTGTAGATTATACATTCGACCACTTGAATTCTATAATGGCACTAAGAACAACACTCAAGAAGACTACTCTTGTGCACCTAGGTAATCAGAAAGTACAATTAACCCTCCTTAGTTTGAGCCCTGAAATATTAGGTCGAGTACTACTGTTCAACCCTGCAAGTATATCAAAGACCCATAGCACAGGACACTCCCTTTTCCTTAGGAACCTAAAAAACATACCACTTATTGCTAGAATAGAAACAATGTTGAAATTTTGCACATCTGGTTTTGGGAACCCTACTTCCTACACCCGGGCTGTAAAATTCCTACATAATATTCACTATTTAGAATTTGGGATTCTGTCAGCATAATTATTCAAACAGGAGTATAAATTCACAGGAATGTAAAAAAAAACGAGTATAAGTGGTCCCATCGACACCCTTATTTGGGACCTATCACAATATATTCCTCTCTTTGCATTGATCGCAGTGGTACCCCTCTTTCATTAGGATTTTTTTGTGTGGAAACACCCACCCTATCTGACACCCTTATTTGGGACTTATGTCAATAGATTCCTCGCTTCCCATTGATCAGAATGGTACACCTCTTTCATAATCCTTTTTTGTGTGGACCTAGCTTCCCTATTCAACATCTTTATTTGGGAACTATCTCACTTGATTCCTCTCTTTGAGTTGATTGTCTTCGTACAACTCTTCAGTAAGCCCTTTTCTGTGGACCAACTTTCCCCTTTCCCTTGCTCGCTTCTCCCTCTTACTTGTGCACCCTCCCTAGATGGACACCCAGAACTAAGACTTTGGCAACCACTTGGTTTCCCTCAAACAATCCTTTAGAAAATTCCAAGAACAATGCAAAGCAGCTCAAACCCAGACTAATCAAAGTTTGTCTTGAATTAATTCTAACATTATTTCCCGTAATTCCTAGCTAGTCGGACTTGAACTGCACTCCTTGACAACATTTGAAAATAAATGTAAGGGCCCTAACTCCACGGAACAACCTTTACACTAAGAGGGAGCCGAATCATCCCATTCCATGGATTTTCATTCTAACTCCCTTGTTCATGATTTGCGTCTTCCTAAAGTGGAGGTGAACAAATTTGATGGCTCGAACCCCACTGGTTGGGTCACTCAAATGGAACATTATTTTTCATTGCATGGCATCACCATTGACTTAATAAAACTTTGTTTCGATGTCCTCTATTTAGACCCAGAGCACTAGCAATGGTGGAAATATCGTAAAAATTCCCACCAAGTTCATATTAATTAGAACTAATTTGTTGCAGATATTTATGAACGTTTTGACACAGACACTCATGATTTGGGTCGTTTGACCAAGATTAAATAGTCAGGTACAATTAAAGACTACATCATTGCTTTTGAGCAACTGACTTTCCACATAGAAGGAATGTTGGACACCTTCTTCCTTAAATTCTTTATTAGTGGCCTCAAGGATGAAATCTGTGCTCACGTTTTAATGGCTCACCCTAAGACCTGGATTGAAGCCACTCATAGAGCCATGGAATCACAACAGGTGGTCACTACTTAACTAAAAAGGCCATCCTTTATTCCTCATCCCCACCCCAGCAATCAAAATCCTCCTTCCCCTCCTCTTAAGGTCCAAAAGTTAACCAGGGTGGAAATCGTTAAATGCCAACTTAAGGGTCTTTACTACAATTGTGATGAAAAATAATTTCTGGGGCACAAATGTAAGGATATATTTTTTTTAAGGCCATTTCTGAGGACATTTTTGAAGATGAAGGTGATGTTTCCCCTCTTGAATTGCTTCCCAAGGTAGATGATACCAATCCTCTCTCTGATCAAACTGAGGTATAACCTCTCATATCTTTGCATGCTCTCATTGGTATTTTAGCCCCCCAAACTCTTAAATTAATTGATTATATCAAGCATTGTAAAGTCATTATCCTCATCGACAATGACAACACCCATAACTTTATTCATCGATACATTTCTCAAGAGACTCGCTGTTGTATGCATGCAGTCAGTAACTTTCAAGTCTTGATTGCTAATGGAGGTTCCATGAAATGTGTGGGTCATTCTGAAAACGTGTGCCTACATATTGGCGAATATTGTTTGATATCCGACATGTTTTCCATTAAAATGTGGGTTTGCGATATTGTCCCGGATCTTGAATGGTTATGCAATATAGGCCCCATCACCATGGATTTCAAGGAATGAGCTTCCAACAGGACGGGCATCACTACAAGTTCCAAGGCCTCATGACAAGTTCCCCTAATATTGTTAGTTCACACTGAATGTAAAAACTCTTCAAAAAGGGGCATGTTGGCACTATTTCCTAGTTCCATGCCATTCAATTCATTGATACTCCACCTCCAACCATTCATCTAGACATGTAGCTTATCCTCTCCAAACACCACTCATTTTTGAAAACCCACAAGGGCTCCCTCCTTCCTTATGGTCTCCATGATAATTCCATCCCACTTGTACATGGTAGTATTCCACCTAATGTTTTCCCTTATCATCACCCATTCACTTAGAAAAATGAGATTGAAAAAAATGTTCCAGAATTTTTAGCCGTGGGTGTCATCTTCCCTAATACCATCCCTTATTCCTCTTCTATGGTTATGGTACTAAAAAATAAGGTACTTGGTGCATGTTCCCCGATTTTTAGGCTCTGAACAAAATTACCTTCTAAGATAAACTTCCCATTCCCATCATTGATGACCTTTTGGATGAACTAATAGGATCTCAATTCTTTACCAAACTTGATTTGCATTCCGACTATCATCAGATTCGTATGAAGGAGGCCGATATTCCCAAGACTACCTTTCATAGTCATGGAGGCCATTATGATCTATTGTTCATGCCCTTTGTCCTGTGTGATGAATTCCTCATTTACAGTAAAACTTGGCAAGCCCATATTGCCCATGTGGATCAAGAATTACCCCTACTTTATCGACATCAAATCTTTCTAAAAAGGTCCAAATGTGCCTTTGGGGCCTTTGAAGTAGAATATTTGGGCCATATTGTTGGTAAGGATGGTGTTTGAGTGGATCCCATGAAAATTGAAGCTATGAAGGATTGGCCCCACCCTAAGACTCTTAAAATTTTGTGAGGTTAGATACTATCGAAAGTTCATCCAGAATTATGGAAAAATTGCAACCTCTCTCACTGTCCTCTTTAAGAAAAATGCTACCAGTTGGAATGTACCCACTGACCAAGATTTGAAATATGTTGTGTGTACAACTCCAGTACTATATCTTCTCAACTTCACAAATTTTTGGAGTATGATGCCTCAAGGAAAGACATTGGTGAAATTATCATGAAAGAAGGTAGACCCTTGGCCTTTACTAGTAAACATATTTATGAATGACTCTTTGGAAAACCCACATATGAAAATGAAATGTTGGCTATTTTTCATGTGGTGAATATATCGCGTCCTCAGCTTCCAAATTAAAACTGATCATTCTATCCTCAAATATTTTTTGGAAAAGATAATTTCATCTCCTGAGTAACATAAGTAGTTGACCAAAATGTTTGGATATGATTACGAGATTATTTATAAGAAGGGAAAAGAGAATGTGGTAGTTGATGCTCTTTCCAGGAAATATGAAGAATAAGAGTCCCTCTTTTCACTCTCCTTCATTGTAGCTAATTGGTTGAAAGCAGTTCACCATGAATTGTTCTAAGATCCCAAAATTTCTAGCCTGATCTAACAACTACAACAAGACACTAATGCATCTTCAGGATACACTTGCCAAAATGAGGATCTATGTTACAAATTCCACCTGTATTTAAGTAAACAATCCAAATTTAAATCCACAGTTCTATCTGAACTCCATGCCTCGCCAACACTAGGACATCCCAACTTTCATAAAACCTATGAAAGGATCAAATGTTCCTTTTTTTTAGGAAGGCATGAAGCAAGACATACACACTTTTGTGGTAGAATGTGATACTTGCCAATGCAACAAGGGAGATGTTGTTCCTGATATTGATTCTAAGGCTCAAAGAATAATGTCAAACATCAAAATTTTAAAATGAAGTATTTTATGAGTGCGTTTTCCTACTTTCAATTTTCTGAGAAATAATCTTTAAATGAAATTAATGCTAAGACAGTACAGAGGTTGTATCTCATTATCTGAGTCACAATTATAATGTCAAATGGCGTAGAAAAGATTCACAGAATTGTTGAAACAAGGTCAGGTATCAATTACAGATAAGTCTCACCATGTTTGCAGTAGAAGAAAAGTAGAAGATGCACCCTTGAGAGGAGATAAAAATGAAGTCATTCATACAGGTCATAGGTCTTGTTTTACTCATAGTAATAACAACAAAAAATTTGTTACTAAATGAAACTCTGATATATGATGATCACAACAGATGTAATACTAAATTGTAATCAATCACTCTTCAAGAACTACAGAAAGAAATTCAGAGAGATGGAAACACAGAGGAAACACATAACTCAAATTGAACAAAACTTAGAATCTATGTTTTCACTTGTATTAATATTCATAAAAGTTTTGTCTTTTACATTCGGTAAGAAGCAGCCTCGAATAGATCTAAAATCTATCTATTTATACAAAAATTGTCTCCACTGAAAACTGTTGGACTTCCTACAATAGAATACAATCTAATAAAATAACAACTGGCAGAAGTTGTGCTGGCGCTTCATCTATCTCTTCATTTCCCTGTAGATGCGCTCATTTTGGGATAACTAACAGTTAGGGGAAGAGTAACGGTTTCACAAATATGATGATGTGGGAACAAGTGTAAAATAAGGAGGAGGGATGAGCGGATGCGAGAATGTAGGTGGTAGGGTAGACAGTATAAGTGATGTGTAGTGAGTGTGATAGGATGGAGGGTGAAAGGTAGAGTGGGTGGAGGATAGGTGTCGAGTACTTTTACAATTATTTATTATTTGGGGGCATGAGGAAGTGGTTTTGAGGTAACCCACCTTTCGCCCCACAATGCATCTAGTGATGCCACGTACCCCTGAGAGGAAACCACGTTTTAAATTGCAAAACCGCCTTTGAAATTAAACCCCATACAAATTCTCCCCCCACAATCGTTCTCGGCTGTTGATCTACATGGTCCATTAAAATACGACCATCGATATTGCAAAGTGAGATAAACGCCCAAAGGTTAAGCCGAGGACGTATCTCTCAGTCACATGTAGAGAAGATTGAGTGAACTTCAGGCAGTCCCTGTCCATCGATCCAAGTAGGGGACACATGTCGGACAATCCCTGTATTCGACGATCTCATATTCTGGAAGTAAGCAAGAAATGTTGAGTAAAGAACTCCCGAAGTTATGAAACTTGGAGCTCATCTATACCATTGATCTAAGTGGACACGTGTTGGCATATCTGACACTCTGGATGGTTTTCTGCTATACACACTCCTTCTCCCATTTCTGCCTATTTATCCCTTCCCTGCCATATTTGGTCCCTTTCTTAGTTTATTAGACTTCCAAATTGGTTTAGCTTTCTGCTAGATTCTGAAAATTGGTCTATTGAGATTCATTGCAACTTCATAATCCTTAAGAAGTAAAATTAGCCTGCATGTAACAAGAGAAATTTGTAAGCCCTTTACTGAAAAAACTGTTAATTGCAAATGGTAAAATTCGAAGAGCTTTATTCATAAATTCCATTAGTCTTCATATAGATCTATTTACAGAGAGATTATTAAAGAGTCTGATGGAATTTATCATCTGGCAAATCACAATAATTATTCATAAAGTTAACTTTTAGCCAATCATAAACGTCATTAACAATTCGACGGTTCCTCGTTTCAAAGGTTTTGAATGTGACAGAGCGAAAATATTACGAAGTCCGAGTTCACGGAGGAGTTAAACTCCTAGTAATCACTTTTAGGTTTTAATTAATCATGTTTTAAAACGTTGTATTAACTTTAATTATTTCAGAAGTTCGGAATTCAGAAGTTTTGAATATAACAAAAGAGGATTTTTCCAAAGCTCGAGTTCACGGAGGAGTTAATCTCCTACTAATCACTTTTAGGTTTTAATTAATCATGTTTTAAAACATTGTATAAACTTTAATTATTTTGGAAGTTCGGACTTTGAAAGTTTTGAATATAACACAAGAGGATTTTTTCGAAGCCCGAAAAATGTGAAGTGATTAATTAACACTTAAACATGATTAATTAAAGTTGTTAACTTCTTTATTAACTCTTTAAAGCACTTTTTACCTTTTGCAATTACTTTACTTCAACGCTTAGATGCTTGGGAGGTTTGTGAACTAGCTCTTTGTTAAAACTCTCGAAAGACGATCTCTCGGAGTGACATGGCAGAGATGATGTCATTTTTTATGATGTGTCAAGAAAAGAGAGGTGCCACATGTCACTTGAAGACGTGTAAATAATCTGACGTAAATGTCAAAAATAGGTGCCACATGTCAACCAAAGAACAAACTTTTAAAGTACACGTGTCCTATGACTTGTCCACAAGTCCTTTAGGATTTATCATGAATGGTTACCTTCGAGCTTCGGAGTTTTGGGATTTTTGTAGTTTAGATTTGTCAGAATACCTGAAGTGCGAAGCTCCGAAACGACCGTTAAAGATTTCCTTTTAAAACTCAAGCAGCTTCTATATTTTGGAGATCATTAGGACCATTCGATCACATTGTATTAGCTCATTGACGATAGATATTGTGAGCGCCTTATCGATAGATAACAACTAATGTATTTAATTTTAAAAAGACAACTTTCTAAGTTTTTCGCTTATTTGGGTAAAAAGTTTTATTTCTAAGGGGAAAAAACTCAAAATTATTTGTGTTCCAACATAGGCTCCATCTAGGGATTGTGGTGCCCTATGAGGCACGAAAGAACAGTAGACCAAGTGCCTTTATTGGGTAAATGGAGTCATTATTTCTTTTTGAAAAACATTTTCTAACTTATTTAAGAATTAATCATACATAGAAACAATGAGCTTAACCAAGTCCAAAATCTCCAAAACATACTTAATGATTGATCTCAATTTAGGCTACTAAAAATTTCTTTTTCTTAAAATTGATTCCAGAATTGTTTAAGATAATCAAAATGATTTTAACTAAAATATCAGGCTTCGACCGACTTCCCTCGCTTCAAGGTTAAACATATGTAACATATTTATTCAGGGAATCCCTTGTTGGTTCATGATGTAAATATCATCGGAGAGAGAACTAGTTAACATAGTATGCTATATAGATATGTATGACATCCTTACAGATATCATAGATATTGCTTCACTGCCAGCGAGCCTGTTCAGTACCCCGGTGAAGTTATCTACTTCTCCCATTGAATTTCCTTTCACCACTTCGATTAGCACTTTTTCATTTTGCTGAGATGAGGGAAATCAATATACAAATTTTTCCTTTCATCATCTCTTTTGGACAAGATGGGGGAAATCAATTTATGAATTTCCTTTCACCATCTCTTTTGGACAAGATGGGGGCAATCAATTCATGAATTTCCTTTCACCATTTGTCTTGTACTTTAATATTTTGAAGTGGGGGCAATCAATTTGTATGTAAAACACAAGGGATGATATATGTTTAAGATCTTTATACTGAAGGAAGGTTTGTCAACAGTTTTAAGAATACTCTGAAACTATTTTTCTTCCAATTTTCAATACACCTTCACCTATAGGGGGAAATTTTGTGGGGATTTTAATCTTTTCATGGATGCACCTTGAGAAAATTAGTCAGTTCAAAATCTTCTATCAGAGCTAAAATTATCAGGATTAGCCTAGACATACTTTTTCAATTAAAATCAAAGGAACATAAAGATTTTCGCCTAATCTTGTTTTGAAAATATGTTTTTAAGTATTCAGAGACAAGACACGTTTCTTTATTTCTATGAAGACTAAAACTGGGAGAGAGAAAAAAGAAAATCTGAAACAGATAACATTTTGGGGATAGGTAAAGATAACTAAATCAAAGATTCAGAGGATATGAAAAAAAAAAATCCTAATCCCACATGAGTTTGTGTCTTTAGTTCAGATTTCTTTCGAGTTCATTTATTATTATTTTTGTTTTTATTTCGGAGATGGCTTTAGAATTTATCAACATGATACTTCAAATTATGATTTAATATATCTCTGATTTTTGGGCCAGGTGACACTATTATCATGAGAAACTTCCTCCATATTCATTTCGAAAAGAATTTTTAAATTCTATTTGAACTATAAGAAGAGTAGGGACTCATACCTTATTTTCCCTTTGAATTTTTAGCAAGGTAGAGCGTTAATTTATCACCTATTTTTATGCTCGAAAGTCAAATGTCGAGTTTTTATTCAGTCTCATCTCCTATTCTGCAAAAGGAATGAAATATGAAATATCAGATAATCCCGTAGAATAGAGATGATATGTGATACACATGTTTTTATTTTTCATTTTAGTGATGTCAAGAAATCATGAAAATATTTACAACAAATGATCAAATGACTTGGGTAATTTGCAAAAAGAAAAGAAAAAAATTGAAAATTAAAATGCCAATGTCAATCCGATACGATATATACAATGGAAATATAAAATGTAACTACTGCATGAAATGCTTTAAATAACACCCATTGATAGGAGTGTCACAAATTTCTGCAATAATATTTTCCAGTGAGAATGAATATTTTCCTTCGGCAACTGCAATTATGAATGGTCTAAACCAGAGATGATCAAATTTTCCATGTTTCCTTGCATATTCCTTTCTAGCTTCCCATCTTAATACTAAATCGCGAGGAAGAAACTGCCCGTCTTTAACTTTTTTAATCAAAATTGGCTTTCATCTTATCCTGGTATTTTTGGAGCTTATCATCCACCTCTACTCTGTTTTGTTGAACTTCGATGATTTGATTCATTCTTCTAGTAACATCATTTGGCTCTTCATTTGCATCCTGCCAGAGTTTCATCATAGTAAGAGAAAGATTAATAGGAAGGATAACATTAGTGCCATAAACTAATTGGAAATGAGACATAACTATATATTTCTTGGTGCCAATTCAGTTTTCCCATAAGGCATATTTAAGTGTATATGTCAAGATTTCTTATTTTTTGTCAAGACTTTCTTGATTATAGTCATCAAAGTCTTGTTAGATGATTTAGCCAACCCATTTCCCTAAGGATAATAAGTTGTAGAATGGCCTAAAATAATATTGTATTTATGACAGAAATTGATCATTTCCATAAATTTAAAATCCTGAGCATTATCAGTAACTATTTTCCTAGGACAACCAACTCTTGCTAGGATGTTTTCTTCCAAAACATTTATCACTACTGAATCTGTAGCATTCCGAGTTGAAATAAATTCAACCCATTTTGTAAAATAATCAGTAGCAGTTAGAATCCATCTATGTTGAGCACTCGATTGTGGATGAATTTCTCCAATGAAGTCTAGGCCCCATTGTTGCAAAAGAGCTTCGAATTTTACTAGAATTAAAGGTAAGGCAGGGAGATTTTGCTTACCAACAAACAATTGGTATGAATTGCAGGCTCTAACCTTTGCATTTACATCAACAAATAAGTTTGGTCAATAATATCCTGCCCTTAAAATATTGTAAGTTGTTTCTCTCAAGGCATGATGTCCTCCGCATACTCCTTCATGAAATTCGTCAATGACACCTTCTGTTTCATATTATTTCAGGCAACATAACAAGAAACCTAGATGGTCTTTCCAGTATAGCTTGCCATCAACAATGCAATACTTAATTTCATGTAGTTTTAAAGTTCTTTCTTTAGAAGGAGTCATGTCATTTGGGCATTGAAGAGTAAGGCGGTATGTAAAAATATCACGATACCATGCAGAGGAAGAAAAATTATCTTCATTATGAATTATATGTGCTTGATCGTCAATTTCCTCTATATCTAGAAGAAAATCATGTGATTCGAAGTCATTTATTCCAAGTTCTCAGAAATTTGATTCGGCTAACAATCTTTCCAGACCTTGACCTTTCACTAGCTTGGTTGGTTTCACTTCTAGATCAAACTCTTGAATTTTAGACAACCATCTACCTCTTCTTCCATCACTTTCTAGCTGAACCATGATATATTTAATTGCATGTGTTGGTACATAAACAATTATTTTGGAGTGCAAGACATATGTTATGAAATCCTTGAGAGCCTTCACCATTCCATAAGCTTGTTTTTCAAGAATATCATATCTTAGCTCTGCATCTCTGAGGCTTTTGATGAAAAATGTTATTGGTTATTCGAATCCTTATTTGTTTTTCTGAAGGAGCACTGCTGCCATAGTATGTTTAGAAGCAAAAGAGAAGATTAAGAATTATTTTGTATAGTCTGGACTTACCAATAATGGTGCTTCTCCTATGGATTTCTTAACACGCTCGAAAGATGATTTGTCTTCTGCAGTCCATTTTACTTCGCTATCCTTTTTTAGCATATCTGTAATTAACTTGATTATTTCGGAAAAAATAGGAATAAATCTCCTTAAAAAATTGATCTTACCTAAAAAAGATTGAATCTCTTTTCTATTTCTAGGAATATTAATCAGGTCAATAGCCTCAACTCGTTTAGGGTCAACCTTAATTCCATATTTTGATACTATATGTCCTAAAAGTTTACCTTCATGCATGGTAAAGTGTGACTTTTTGGGATTAAGAGACAAACCAAATTTTCAAAATTTTGTCTAAGGTGCACCAAATGTTCTGCATTCGAATTAGAAAAAACTATAAGATCATCCAGATACATATTTTTTTTTTTATCTCTCTCACCAATGAATGGGATATCCATTTCTCTTTGGAAATTTGCTCCTGCATTCATTAAACCAAAAGGAAATTTATCATACATGAAAGATCCCCATGGCGTAGTAAATGTAGTATTTTCTCTACAATCTTCATGAACAACAATCTGATTATATCCTAAGAAACCATCAATCATGGAAATTCTATTAGCCCCTACTACCTTCTCTAAGACATGGTCCATTTTTGGGAGCAGGTAGTTATCTTTAAGAGAAGATCGATTTAAGTTCGTAAAATCAACGTAGAGTCTTATTTCACCATTCTTCTTCCTAACAGGGACCAAATTGGCTACCCATTTAGAGTATCCGAGGGGAACGATTATTTTTGCATCAAGGAGTTTTTTAACTTCCCTTTCTATTAGTGGCAGAAGAATTGGGTTTATCTGTCTAAGCTTCTGCCTAAAAGGATTAATACCATGTTTTAAGGGAATCTTGTGTTCAATAACAGAATTATCATAAGTTTTTAGATCATCATAAGACCATGAAAAAACATCTTTATATTTTTTAAGTAATTCAACATATTTACCCTTCATTTGTGTTGGAAGATATTTTGATATTTTGACCATTTTGGGATTTTCATTAGTTCCTACATTACAATCTTCAAATTCTTCAAGTTGAGGTCGCAAAGTAGAATTTAAAGGTATATCATCTTGGTCAAACAACCTTTCTAAATTGATCATGCCTCTAGGAATTTGATTGTTTTTAATTAAGAGAATGCGATGATTTGCAATCTTATCTTGAAACTTCTCTATGTTTTCTCCTTCCTGCATAATACAAACATGATCGTTCTAGTTTTCTTGATCTATGTGGGTCTCAGAAAACTCATCAACCATTTCCAGGAACTGTTTGATTTGTTCATCATCTTCAAACACTTGCCATTATTGAACATTGTTTGGAATCGAAGGTCTATGTCTCATATCAATATGATATTTCAACTTTAAAACAATGGGTGGTATGAAAGTCGCAACATCTTTGGCCAAAGAATCAACTTGTTGATTTTGCATTCTGGGAATAGAGTGAATATTAAAAGACGAGAAGAAATTATCTATTAGGTCCTAGGCACAATTCCTATACGATCTTAATCTCATATGCTTAGCTTGATATTGATTTTTTATTTGTTTTACAATGAGCTCATCATCACCATAAACGATCAAATGTTTGATTTTTAATTTTCTTGCAGCTTCTAACCCTAAAACTAAAGCTTCATATTCATAGAAATTATTGGTATAATCTACATCCCATTGTAATATATAAGATAAAGGAATAACATACTCATCACTTGGTGCCACAAATAAAACTCCAGCTCCTGCTCCTTCGCAGGATGAAGCACCATCGAAGAATATTTTCCACATCCCTTCTCTAACATTTATATTTTTCTTTGAAATTTTTTTTTTTTTTTTATTTTCTTCTTCCATACACTCTTCAAAATCATCATCTATGGATAATATACAATTTACTAAATCTTGATTAGCAACATAGACTGGGTATTTATTGGGATTTTGAGGGTCACTTACAATATACACCAGTCGATTTTCTCTGTATAGTCGAGTAAACTGTCCACCAAAAATTGGAATTGTGTCATAGGTCATATCTATCTCAACCGATCCTCCTAGTTTGGCACCACAAGATCTAGACAAAAGCATGCCATACTTGGAAAGAACGTCAACAACAACCACATCCATAAGAATACTTTTCATAGGAACCTGAGGAATATTTACAACTAAATCTTTAATCATACCTGAACACTTAACCTTTCTAGAATCAAACGAGTATAAATCTTGATAAGGTCTTGTAATTTCAAGGCCCAATTTTTCCATGATAACCTTAGGCATTAAGTTATGTGAAGCTCTCGAGTCTAACATACAATTGTGAAGTAAATGATCGTGCACAATCAATGTAATATAGAAAGGAGCAACAAAATCCTTACTATTTTCAATGTGTGGTCCAAACATGATTGTAGTTTTGTCATCTTGCAAATTGATAACATCAGCTTGACATTCAACATCAAATTTTTTTATATCTTTAGTGATATGTTTTTTATAGATTGGGTTCTTATAAAGTTCAATTAGAGGCATTGGAATTTTAATTTTATTAAGTTCATTCTCTAAATTGAAAGTTCCAATTGGTTTTTCAATTTCCCTAGTCTGAAATTCAGCTTCTGTATTTTCAGGATTCTTAGTATGTACTGCTTTCATCTCAACTTGCTTTGCTCGAGCAACTTGCGTTTCATTTGAGGATTTTGTAACTATTGCCTCATTTTCTTTGTTTCATGATAAATAAAAATTGGTGGAATGTTTGTAGAAGCTTTTTCTCTTGGCCTCAAATCATATTTATGTTGAATCTCAACCATCATCGAATCAACAATATCTTTGTATGTAGAGTCTCCCAAATTGTTGATATCTTCACCATTATTAAACATAGATTCTATATCCAAGGATTTCTCATAATCTTGTTTGGTTAGATGATGTTCAAGATCATCATCTCTGAGGTTGTTAAGATCTTCCTCTAATTCCTCGTAGTCTTGCACCTCATCTCTCTGTATGAAATTCTTAGTTTTACACGGAGCTTGAATCTTTTGATCCTCATTTTTTATTTGTCTTTGTTGTATATGAGGATTAGTGTTTCTCCTGAATTGATTTCTGACATAAGGATCAGGTTGGGCTTGTTCTATTTCCATCCTAAAAATTTTGTTCGAAAGATCTTTAATAATCTTTTCCATCTCATCCATTTTTTCCTCTGTAGATTTTCCAGATCCCAGAGGGCCTTGCCTTTTCTCTAAAATGTCTGGGTTCTCTTGTTCCCATATCAGCTTTAGTTTTCAATTTCCCTATAACATCCCGCTCTTGCGCATTGAGAAAACTTATTCTTTGAGGACACTTTCTCGCAAGTGATCTGGATTTTATGTTATTAAAACATTTGATTTGATTATGAGGCGTTATGGGTTGATGACTTGTCGTTTTACCGCATTGACATAGACAGGTGCTATTGACTCGGTTTTACTGAGTGTGCAGGATCTTGGACCTCGAGGATGCAGAGGCATTGATGGAACCCCTTGGACTCCGGATTGAGTCAGGGAGTGTACCGATGGGGTTGATTTTTTTATTGGTGATATTAGTGCATCTGATTAGATGATATGATATAGATATATTCTGACATGATTCGTTGATGATGCAAGTTGACGATAGCTTGCTGACCAGACTCACATGTGGAGTAAAGGGGTCATGCATGACTACGAGAGATGTTGAGGGAGAGGTGTGGACAACAGCCCTGCCACAGCCTAATAGCACTCCTGCCGTAGCTCGAACTCTAGGTTAACATTTACCTAGTTCGAGAGGACCCACGATGCCGTGAGGGCAGACTGCGACAGTCGCTCACGATGATTCTAAGGGGCACGCAATAAGGAGAGGGCCTTATTCCTTAGAGGCCCTTAGTCTCCCACAAGTTCACATGGTGGAGTATGGACTCCATGGTTTTTTTTATGTCTACCAAGTCATTCAAGAGGCAAGTGGCACCCTTGGAGCACGTGGTGTGTTCTGAACGACACGACGCGCAAGGGAAACAGATTAAGGCGAGTGGCACCCTTGGAGCACCTAGTGCGTCTTGAAGGGCACTTCATGTGGTTGATGATAAATGAATGAACCTAGATGGCCTTAGGACGAATAACGTGTTAAGTTTAAAAAAAAAAACAAATTCCCTAATAAAATGTCACCCAGCACGAAAATTTAAGGTCTAAGTCTAAATTATGCTAGTGGTAAAATTTTATCTATCTATTTAAAAATAAATAAATAAATGAATAAAAACAACGTAAATAATAATTACCCTCCTCGTTAAGTCTTGTAACAACAAGGGGGTAAGCAATTTAAATAATTCATAAAAATTTGTTAGGGTAAAATTTAAAAAAAAGGGGGGATAATTGTTTTATTTTTCTTTTTATTTTTTTTATGATAATTTAAATTTATTAACTAAAAAGGGAAAAAGGAAAAAGGGGGTTAATTTCTACACCTGCTAATTTGAGTCCTAAATAAAAAGGGGAAAGAGGGAAATCTAAAATATTTAGGAAACTAGGAAAATAGGGAAACATAAGAAGAAAAGGGAAACCCAAGGGAAAAAACAGAAAGTCAAACTTAGTAAGGTATCTACCATTAAGAAATTTCTAATTTAAAACTGAACTAGCAAATTGATAATGGGGAAAGCTATTAAAACCTGCAAGAGAATTTGGGGACACCTAGGAGCGATTCTAGGAGTGACTCTAGGTGGGTGAGGGAAATAAATTAATTAAAGAAATTAATTTGTCGAGGAATGAAGGGGATGGGTGACACTTGTACGGGGAAGAATTTTTAGGAATTAAATTTTAAAATCTTAATTAAATGAGATTTTAGGAAAGTAAGGAACTACAGAACTCTATATAATGAAGGGAGGAGATGGAGGATGGATCTCTTATGTTTGCGTAACGTTACGCTGCAAAATTATCTACTTGACTGACTTAACTTGTGGGAGTTGGGATACCCAGCTCGATGAGGAGTGGTAGCTCGGCCTTGTGAGGCGAGCTGGGAGCTAGTCAAAATCTCTGGATAGTGTGTATGTGGCCCCTTTGTGGCTTGGGGGGCTAATGGGGAAGAAGAGTACCCCTATCATTAGATGGGAGGTACTGGTGAAGTCTCACCGGTCGGCGAGTGGGAGTTGCACGGAGCGTGCGGGATGTCATTCAGTGCGGGCGATTAGGCAACGGTACGCTCTCTTCATTTGTGTATGGTAGATTGTATTAGGACTTATTCTTTTATCTGCTTATTTAATGGAGAAGAAAATGATTTTTTTTTAAAAATTGATGACTGAAACTTTTCTTAGCCTAGCTCGATGATTGTTGACTCCCATGGCCTTCGTTTTCCCGCATGTCTTGACCACCTTGCTGTGTTTGATTGTGACCTTCGCGGTTGTTTAGCCTTTGTCCCTAGATCACCAGTCCTTGCCTGAGTAGTCGGTCAGGAGCCCGATCTACGGTCATCGCCTTGGCATTAAAAGACCTATGGATCTCAACGCCCTACTTTTCTGTGCGAGAATGATGAGTGAAGGACGCACCTGTTAGCCGTCTACCCCTTTCAATTTTCTTGGCTGACTGAGGGTCCTTGCACCTATTCGTGTTGAGTAAATCCGCCATGGTTATCGTTCTGATCTCCCAAAAGAAAATTTACTCTGCATTTTATTTTTATTTTGTGTACTCTTCACCGTGTAGATTGCTTACGTTTTTATACAATGAAGGCATTTCCATTGCTAGGTGTAATGATCTAGAATTTTCCACTTGTCAAGGTTGTAGTTCAAAGATTTTAAACCTCAACGATTACCCCTTTCTGTTGACTGCGCTTGGACCGTTTTAATGTTTAACTGTCAATTTTGGGACAACGTTTTCTGTTATGTGTCAAACAGTCTTTATTTAATAGATCCTTACCAGCGATGTCCCTTACACCTCAGCAACAATTATTTCTTGGGTGGTTGTGATTGTTGCATACATTTTGGCTGCGATTTGTTATTGGCTAAGATTGATTACTGTGCATTGGTTGCATGTGTGGTAGGCAGTGTTGGTTATTGTAAACAGTTGATACATACACTGTGACTGAGAAATAACAAGTAGTGACAACAAATTCTATACAACTGGTGTGACTGCGGAAATGTTATTTTTGTTAGCAATTTGAAACGTATCATAGGAAGCAAAACTTGTTATTTTTAGACAACGAAAGTATTATCCTTAGACGACATGGTTATTACCTGCGTTTTTATTATCAAACAAAGATTTGACCCTGTGTTTACCTGAGCTTTTTCTAGACATCATTTTACTCTTGGGCGTTTACATTTACCGTTTTTAATAATCGACCTTGCATTTACTCCCTTCAATATTTGGCCTTTTTAATAAATGGATTTTATGAATTAAAATGCTGTCATTGCGAAGTTAATATTCTTGACAACGCTCATAAAAATTTCCCTTTAGTCAAATCATTCCATATCATTTTTTTGGTTGATTGGCCCGTCTGCGCAGTTTTGAAGTTGTAGATATGATAAGGTTCATTTCGTTACCCTTTGATATAGAATCGTTCCTGAACGATTTCCCCTTTTCATTGACTGGCCGATCTGCGTTAGTCCTCACCCTTTTCACCTGGCTGCGTATTCGTTTTAGTGTGGAGGTGTGTTAGTATGAGTAGGGGCTACGTTTTGCATTAAAAATACTTCTATGTGAGCACTTGATGCCTGGCAATTTTCCTTTCAATGTGGTTGAGCCTGCTGTAGATGACCACCGATTTTGCAAACTAATTGTGACTGTTTTTTTTTTTTATGGCCTTAAAGACTTCGATTTGCCACTTTAAAGACTGATTCATTTCCTGATTGTTGTCTTGCATTTTATTTTGCCCTGAGGGCGTTACATGGCTGGATAATACGTGGGCATTGCTTTATTAAGAGTGTTTTTGCAACGACTTATTACTCTGCAGTTTCCAACTGCCATTTTTAGACTGTTACATTCCACAATTACTGCTCTGCGTTGATCCTGAATGCGTCCCATTTAATGACGACATGTGTTTTCCACAACATTTAATTTAGCAATTGTACTGATAGCTCCTCCCTTAACCACCTTGGTCAGCACAACCCCTTTAAGTTGCTTTGACAACCTCTTTTATGGGCTAGAAGACAACCCACTCAGACCACCCATTTCACCGCCATTTATCCAGCCTTTGGACAACGCTGAGCTTATCAGGATTAACAACCATGATTTAATTATCCGTGCTTTAATTTCTGCGAGGGTAACAAATCTCTAAATGCTTTGTTATTGTTTAATTTTTAAATGTTCCAATCTTTAATTGATAATCTATTTAAGAGATTCTATTCATTTATTTTTAAATGTGTAACGATAGATTAATAATTGGTATTGTGGTGCAAATTGTGATAGATTTATAATCTCATTTCTTTTTATGGACTAAATGTATACTCGATAATCCAATACCATAGTTGGCTAATGCTAACTTGTTAATTAAGTCTTGTTAATTATTCATTTACCAAAATTGGTTACCCACTAAATCGGTGCGCATGATTACAGGTTATCAAGGTTATACCTAGTAGGGTGAACAACCTTTTGGTTATGTCAACTATCCTGATCTAAGGCTTGTTTAAACTAAAATATTATTTTATAAGTATGAATAGATAAGAAGTTAGTTAATAGAATAATAATGAATGTAGTGACATGGAATGTTAGTTAAAAACTTGGTTAATAGATAGTTAGAGTGGTGAGAAATATTAAAAGCGTATTGATAGTATTATTTTTATATAGTATTAGAACTAGTCATGAAAATACTTATTTGTCTTGCCTTTATTTATGATCCATGAATCTAAGAATTGGTGTGTTACATACTTAGTTGAATTTTAGTAAATTGTTAAGTTGGGAATACCTTGCAACTACGATGCAATGATATCAATAATAGCACACCCTATGTTCTTTTTAATGAAGTTGATTCGCAAGAATATTTATGTATATATAGGTGGGCATAGATCTCGTTTTCTTGTAATGTATCTCCTTGGTCTCAATATAATTAAGTAGAGATGTGTTGGACTTTTGCAGTTATGGTAAGGTGGATACTATTTTTGGGGTACTTTGTTTTTATCATAAATGCTTAACCAATGTAGGCTAGGATCCTTTGCGTTGAGACTCTAATTAGGTCTATTATTTGTAGAAGTTAGATGTGAGATGACTTCTCAACTTGTTTATATATATAAAAAAATAAAAATAAAAAAAAGATTTACCAATTCATTGTATCTATCTACTGCGTGTTGATTTTAATAGCAGGGAGGATGTGACATATGGTATCAGAGCGAGGTTCAACCCACGACTTGGGATTGCTACAACTTTCGTTGATGTGATTTGATTATAATGTTGCTAATTGAGTGGACTTGTATTCGCGCAGGTAATCATGGTTAGAGGACGCTGCGGAGGCAGACAACGGGTTGCTAGGGGAGGAGGTGCGACGCCTCCAGTAGCAGCCATGCCTGAGGGTTCTAACCCCTGGGGAGATGAGTAGGTTGTTGGGCAGGAGCAGGTAGAAGTTGGTGATGTGGTCGGAATGATGAGATCTTTTCAGCGCATGTCTGAGGCACTGATCAACCGTTTGGACAAAGATGAGGCCAGAGCGTCGATACCCCCTGAGGTTCCACCGCGCGCTCCAGTCGGTACTGGTAGCATTCATCGTGAACTCGAGAAGGTCAAATTTCTCGAGTTCTTTGGTGCCCTGGACGACGCAGCCGCTGAGGCATGGTTGGAGAACATGGTGATGTGCTTTTCACTTCGCGATTATACCTCCAACATGAAGGTCCATACGATGACCTTCCAACTGAAGGGGAGTGCTCTTCTATGGTGTAAGACACTCCTACCACAACTAAACATGGTCGTTGAAGTCATTTCATGGGAACTGTTTGAGGAATGGTTCCGAGAGAGGTACCTTTCAGAGGAATTCATTGAGCGTCAGCTCAATGAGTTCAACGCCTTACGAAAGGGCGGTGGTACGGTGCCTGAGTACGAGTCCCATTTTATGGAGCTGCTCCAGTATGCTTTGCACCTTAACACTGAGAAACTTAAGGTCAACAGGTTTGTGTTCGGCCTTAACAGAAGCATACGTGCAAAGGTCAATATTTTAATGCCTCACACCTTGCATGATGCCATCCAGAAGGCCCTCATAGCAGAGGAGGAGCTTATCAATGGGGGTCAGACCAAGACTCCAGCAAGACCAACAGGGTAGGTGTCATCTGGTGCACAACAACATCAGACACCAGCCAGACATACGTTGGGATATCGTGGCTTCTAGAGGGGATCCACTTTCACTACACCTTGGCGACCGACGCCTCATCAACAGACACCTTATCGGGGACCACAACATCAGCATCAACGTCGACCGCAGCAACAATAGTTTAGGCCTATTCAGTAGAACAGACCAGGATTCCAAGCCGGTGGGCCGTCATCTTCTACTTCAGGTACCAGGACTACCGGGCCGAAGAAGGGGTGTTGGACGTGTGGGGAGCCACACTACTAGCACGACTTCTCGGTGGAGAGGACTAGAGCGTCCAGATCAGCCAGACCCACTACTGTGGGAGATATGGGCAAGGCCCATCGGATTCATGCAGAGGTGAATAACCACCAGGCAGAGCATCAGTTGACTGTGCTCGAGACTGTGCATAGTAAATACTTTCGTTTTTATTTTTAGACAGCAAAAGTATTATCCTTAGATGGCATGGTTATTACCCGCGTTTTTATTATTGGACAAAGATTTGACCCTATTTTTACCTGAGTGTTTTTTGGACATCGTTTTACTCTTGGGCATTTACATTTACCCTTTTTAATAATCGACCTTGCATTTACTCCCTTTAATATCTGGCGTTTTTAATAAATGGCTTTTACGAATTAAAATGCTGTCATTGCAAAGTTAATATTCTTGACAACGCTCATAAAATTTTCCCTTCAGTCAAATCGTTCTAGATCATTTTTTTGGTTGATTGGCCTGTCTGCACAGTATTGAAGTTGTAGATATGATAAGGTTCATTTCGTTACCCTCTGATATAGAATCGTTCCTGAACGATTTCCCCTTTTCATTGAGTGGCTGGTTTGCGTGAGTCCTCGCCCTTTTCACCTGACTGTGTATTCATTTTAGTGTGGAGGTGTGTTAGGTTGAGCAGGGGTTGTGTTTTGCACTAAAAATACTGCTATGCGAACACTTTAAGCCTGGCGATTTGCCTTTCAATGTGGTTGAGCCTGCTGTAGATGACCACCGATTTTGCAAACTAATTGTGACTGTTTTATTTTTACATCCTTAAAGACTTTGATTTGCCACTTTAAAGACTGAGTCATTTCCTGATTGTTGTCCTGCATTTTCTTTTACCCTGAGGGCATTACGTGGCTGGATAATACGCGGGCATTTCTTTATTAAGAGTGTTTTTGCAGCGACTTATTGCTATGTGGTTTCCAACTGCCATTTTAGACTGTTACATTCCACAATTACTGCTCTGCATTGATCCTGAATGCGTCCTATTTAATGACGCCATATGTTTTCCACAACATTTAATTTAGCAATTGTACTGATAGCTCCTCCCTTAACCGCCTTGGTCAACACAACCCCTTTAAGTTGCTTTGACAACCTATTTTATAGGCTAGAAGACAACCCACTCAGACCACTTGTTTCACCGCCATTTATCCAGCCTTTGGACAACGATGATTTTGTCAGGATTGACAACCACGATTTAATTATTCGTGCTTTAATGTCTGCGAGGGTAATAGATCTCTAAATTCTTTGTTATTGTTTAATTTTTAAATGTTCCAATATTTAATTGATAATCTATTTAAGAGATGCTATTCATTTATTGTTAAATGTGTAACGATAGATTTATAATTGGTATTGTGGTGCAAATTGTGATAGATTTATAATCTCATTTCTTTTTATGGACTAAATGTATACTCAATAATCCAATACCATAGTTGGCTAATGCTAACTTGTTAATTATTCATTTACCAAAATTGGTTACCCACTAAATCGGTGCGCATGATTATAGGTTATCAAGGTTATACCTAGTAGGGTGAACATCCTTTTGGTTATGTCAACTATCCTGATCTAAGGCTTATTTAAACTAAAATATTACTTTATAAGTATGAATAGATAAGAAGTTAGTTAATAGAATAATAATGAATGTAGTGACATGGAATGTTAGTTAAAAACTTGGTTAATAGATAGTTAGAGTGGTGAGAGATATTAAAAGCATATTGATAGTATTATTGTTATATAGTATTAGAACTAGTCATGAAAATACTTGTTTGTCTTGCCTTTATTTATGATCCATGAATCTAAGAATTCGTATGTTACATACTTAGTTGAATTTTAGTAAATTGTTAAGTTGGGAATACCTTGCAACTACGATGAAATGATATCAATAATAACACACCCTATGTTCTTTTTAACGAAGTTGAGTCGCAAGAATATTTATGTATATATAGGTGAGCATAGATCTCGTTTTGTTGTAATGTATCTCCTTGGTTTCAATATAATTAAGTAGAGATGTGTTGGACTTTTGTAGTTATGGTAAGGTGGATACCGTTTTTGGGGTACTTTGTTTTTATCATAAATGCTTAACCAATGTAGGATCCTTTGCACTGAGACTCTAATTAGGTCTTTTATTTGTAGAATTTAGGTGCGAGATGACTGCTCAACTTGTTTATATATATATATATATATATATATATAAGATTTACCAATTCATTGTATCTATCTACTGCGTGTCGATTTTAATAGCAGGGAAGATGTGACATTCTCGGATTCCATCATATTTGATTCTATATCTATAGCATCATCTTGCATCCCTACGAAAGTAGTGGATCTTCTTTCTCTCAAAAGTAGAGCGAAATTAGAATCAAAAGCTCCTGCGAAAGTAATTTTTGCAGCTGTTTGGGAAGGTTTAACTTCAACCAGGATTTTGAGATAAATCTTATTAAATATTTGAATAAATTCCAAAATTGATTGTGATGTATTATTTCTCAAGGCTTTGAATTCGGTTAAGTAATAAAGATGATATTTTTTCTCACCCCATTGCCTTATGAAGGCAGTTTCCAGATCATTATATGATGGTATAGAACCTATTGGAAGTCCTCTGAACCAAGTTCTTACCTATCCTTCAAAGGTTTGTACCAACATTATCGTGTAAACATCCTCGTGCACAATACCAAGAATATAAGAAAATTGATCGAAAAAGTTTATATGTTCTGTCGCTATCAAATCCCCTTCTCCTGTGAATTTAGGGAGGCTCTTCATATAATTTTTAGGAAAATCATGCAGGACAGTAGGAAGAACTAAGGGAGCATATCTAGTGGCGACCTTGGAAAATATCCTAGGGGGTTGAGCTTTTCCACCATCCCCTGCACCTCCAACACTTCCATCACCTCCAACACCAACCATTGAAAGTCTAGGAGATATACTTCGAGGACTAAGAAGGAGATTATTAAAAAGTTCAAAACACTGATCTACTAAACTTTTGACTACTACGGGAAGAGGAAGAATCGACTGGGTAATAATGATAGTAGGAAATGAAGTGGATTCTTTGTTTTCACTGGTAAAAGTATCTATCAATGAAACAGGGATGGTCTGATCAATCTCAAATTTTATTTCAGGAATAATTACTTTTGGAATTTCTAGTTTAACTTCAGACTTACTTATTGATGTTTTCGCAGAATGAACGTGTTTAGATATTACTTTAATACATAATTCTTTAGAGGGAATCTTAACATTACCTTGTTTAATTCTAGGTTGGTGGATCTTATCTGCTGATGCAAAAGTTTGTCTGAGATATCCCTTCGACTTCAACAAGTTTTAGGGATAAGAAACTGATGTAGTTTTCTTTTCATCTGGGTTTTTCCTGGTATTATTTCGACTGAATGCTAGATTTGTCTACAATGGAGTCACCAGGTGAAAGATAAAGAAAGCCTTATTCACGTATTCAATCTTTTTTCACCATCAAAGTCCAATGTTTAACTTTGTCATTCTCTTAAGGAAAAATGTTTCATTTCTCTATCCCTGACAATGACGCCAAAAAGATGTTGTTCTTGAGACTGATTCTAAGGCTAAAAGAATAATGTCAAACATCAAAGGTTTAAAATGAATTATTTTATGAGTGTGTTTTCCTACCTTTAGTTTTCCGAGAAATAATATTTAAATGAAATTAATGCTAAGACAATACAGAGGTTGTATCTCGTTATCCGAATCACAATTATAATGTCAAATGGAGCAGAAACAATTCGCAGAACTATTGAAACAATGCCAGGTATCAATTATAGATAAGTCTCACCTTGTTTGCAATAGAAGAAAAGTAGAAGATGCACCCTTGAGAGGCGATAACAATGCATTCATTCACACAGGTCACATGGCTTGTTCTACTCAGAGTAATGACAGAGGAAAAGTTATTACTGAATGAAATTATGATATATGATGATCACAGTAGATGTAATACTAAATTGTAATCAATCACTCTTCAAGAAATAAAAAAATAAATTCAAAGAGATGGAAACACAGAGGAAACACATAACTCAAATTGAACGAAACTTAGAATCTATCTCTGCACTTGTATTAATATTCATTTTTTTTTTCTCTTTTACATTCGGTAAGAAGCAACCTCAAATAGATCTAAAATCTATCTATTTATACAAAAATTGTCTCAACTAAAAATTGTTGGACTTCCTACAATAGAATACAATCCGATGAAATAACAACAGGAAGAAGTTGTGCTGGCGCTTCATCTGTCTCTTCATTTTCTTGTAGATGCGCTCGTTTTGGGATAACTAACAGTTAGGGGAAGAGAAACTGTTTTGAAAATACGATGATGTGGGAAGAAGTGTCAAATAAGGATGAGGTATGAGAAGATGCGAGAATGTAGGTGGTAGGGTAGATGATATAAGTGATGTGTAGAGAGTGTGACATACTAGAGGGTGAAAGGTAGAGTGGGTGGAGGAAAACTGTTGAGTCCTTTTACACTTCTTTATTTTTCGGGGGCGTGAGGAAGTGGTTTTGAGGTAACCCACCTTTCACCCCGCAATGCATCTGGTGATTCCATGTACCCTTGAGAGGAAACCACAGTTTAAATTGCGGGGCCTCCCTTTGAAATTAAACCCCGCGCAACTTTTCCCCCCGCAATTGTTCTCGACCGCTGATCTACATGGTCCATTAAAATACAACCATCGATCTTGCAAAGTGAGATAAGTGCCCAAAGGTTAAGTCGAGGATGTAGCTCTTGGTCACATGTAGAGAAGACAGAGTGAACTTCACACAATTCCTGTCCATCGATCCAAGAAAGAGACATGTGTCGGATGATCCCTGTATTCGACGATCTTGTATTTCGGGAGGAAGCAAGCAATGCTGAGTAAATAAATTCCGAAGTTACGAAAACCGAATATAATCTGTACCATTTATCAAAGTGGACACGTGTCGACAGATCTGACACTTCGGAAGGTTTGTGTTGTACACACTCCTGCTCTCATTTCTACCTATTTAGCTAGCCCTTCCCTGCCATATTTGGTCCCTTTCTTAGTTTATCAGGCTTCCAAACTAGTTTATCTTTCTGCTAGATTATAAAATCTGGTCTATTGAGCTTCCTTGAAACTTATCATGGCGCCATAATCCTTAAAGAAGTAAAATTAGCCTGCCCGTAACAAGAGAAATCTGTAATCCCTTTACTGAAAAAAACTGTTAATTGCAAATGGTAAAATTCGAAGATCTTTATTCATAAAGTCCATCGATCTTTGTATAGATCTATTTACAGAGACATTAATAAAGGGTCTAATGGAATTTATCATTTGGCAAATCACAATAATTATTCATAAAGTTAAATTTTAGCCAATCATAAATGTCATTAACAATTCGACAGTTCGACATTTCAGAGGTTTTGAATGTGATAGAGAGAAAATCTTTCAAAGTCCGAGTTCACGGAGGAGTTAATCTTCTACTAATCACTTTTAGGTTTTAATTAATCATGTTTTAAAACATTGTATTAACTTTAATCATTTCTAAAGTTCGGACTTTAAAAGTTTTGAATATAACACAAGATGATTTTTCCGAAGCCCGAAACTACGAAGTGATTAATTAACACTTAACCATGATTAATTAAAGTTGTTAACTTCTTTATTAACTCTTTAAAGAATGTTTTACCTTTTGTAATTACTTTACTTCGACACTTAGATGCTTCAGAGGTTTGTGAACTAGCTCTTTGCTAAAACTCCCAAAAGGTGATATCCCAGAGTGATGTGGCAGATATGATGTCATTTTTTATGACATGTCAAGAAAAGAGAGGTGCCATGTGTCACTTGAAAACGTGTAAATCATCTGACGTAAATGTCAAAAATAGGTGACACGTGTTAACTCAATAACATAATTTTAAAGGACACATGTCCTATGACTTGTCTGCAAGTTCTTTAGGATTTATCGTGAATGGTTACCTTCGGGGTTTGGGGTTTTGAGATTTTTTTAGTTTAGATTCATCGGAATAACTGAAGCATGAAGCTCCGAAACAACCGTTAAAGTTTTCCTTTTAAAACTCAAGCAACTTCTATATTTCAGAGGTCATTAGGACTGTTCGATCACATTGGATTAGCTCATTGATGGTCGATATTGTGAGCACCTTATCGATAGATAAAAACTAATGGATTTAATTTGAAAAAGGAAACTTTCTACGTTTTTCACTTATTTGGGTAAAAAAAATTATTTCTAAGGGGAAAACACTCAAAATTATTCGTGTTCCAACAAGATAAACAGTGAAAATTCTAGGCACACTACAACCTCTCCCTATGAAAGATATCCATATGGGCTTCATAATTAGATTACCCAAATCTAGAAATAAATTAGTCATCATGATTGTGGTTGATAGATCTTCCAAGTATTCTCATTTATGTGCCCTCCAACACCCATTCAAAGCTTCCAAATGGTTCAATTTTCATGGACAATATCTTCAAACTACATGTAATTCACAAGCTATTGTCTCAGATCATGATCCAACTTTCAAAAGTAAATTTTGGCACGAATTGTTCAAGATCTAGGGAAACCAATTGCATCTCAACACTACCTATCATCCCCATACTGAAGTTCAAACCAAAGTTTTCAACAAGTACCTAGAATGGTGGTACAATACAACTTACCATGGTACCACTCACATGAATTCCTTTGAGGTGGCCTATGGTCAAAATCCCCCCTTCGTATTTTCTTACCTTCCCGATGTATCCAAGTACCAAGAGGTGGATAGAGCCCTTACAGTTTGACCTAACACTCTACACACTCTTAAAGATAATTTGGTCATGGCTCATAATCGTATGATGCAACAAGCTGATCAATGATATTACAAACACCATTTTGTTGAAGGTGATCATGTGTTTCTTCTTTTAAAACCTTATAAGCAAACTTCCCTTAGAGAATATCACTTCCAGGAGATGGATTTAAAGTTCTATGGACCCTATCCAATCATCAAACGCATTGGGCTCATAGCTTAGAAATTATCCCCTTCCAATCACTCTAAGCTCCATCAAGTTTTTCATGTCTCATTCTTAAAGAAAGTGATTGGATCCAAGTGCCATATTCAAATTAGTCTCCTTGAATTGAATGAATAAGGTTTTATTTGGTTTCAACCATAAGCTGTCCTAACCCATTACAAGCGTCATCTCCATCATCACACCATTTAGGAAGTTTTAATATAGTGGAAGGATACATAGCCCGAGTACTCCACATGGGATCCAACTACCATTCTGCAACAATTCCCACATCTCAAGCCTTGAGGACAAGGTTTTTCTTTAAAGGGGAAGGAATGTTAGGTTCCTAACCTCCCTAACCCCTTAAGTAAATAGAATACTATGTATTTCTATGTAATAAAGGCCATCATTAGTAAATAAGGGCTATGTAATAATGTGAAGACAACAATTGTAGGAAGACTTACTAGAAGGTTCTACCTCTAGAAATTTCCTTCTCTAGAATGTTCCTAAGAAGATATAAGTAGTATATATAGAGGTAGAAAGTATTGTAAAATTTGTCTTTTTGAATCATTTGTAATTCAAGCTCTACTCTATTGGAGGTTGCCACCTCGAAGAGACAAGTTAACATTGTTTTTAGATTAATAAAGGTATCATATTTTTTCCCCAAATGATCATTGTGATTGTTGTTTTGTGTCTTTCTGCTAACTATTTTGATAATATTTGTGCTCTTTCGTTGAATATTTCCTTTTGGTACCTTACATCAAAATTGTAATTATGTAGTTTAGTTTCTAAGCTTATATTCTTGAAGATTAATCTTATATCCAAGTATTTGTAATTTATAGATTAAACTCTCAAGTTTATATTCTTATATTTAGTTTAGTCTTTAGAATTTCCCAGCACTGTATAAGTTTGTTTAATCATGCAAGTGTGTGTGAAGTTTTGTAAAAATATAGTGGATGATGAATTATCATGGTCGAATTATGAGTACAAGTTTTCTATAGATATATTTAGATGACAAGTATCTTTAAAACAATAGTTAGTTACTTTCACTTCTTATCAAGTAAAATCATCATACAAATCAGTGATAAAGATGACTTCTAAGACTTGCACATACAATGTAAGGCATCTCACAAGCATTTGAATCTTGGCTTGACAAAGCAAATGCACAAGTAACTTAGCCACTGCCACTATTATTATTAAGGTGTTTTCATGAACTGTCATTTTCTGCATCGTTGTTGGGGAGATGCCAAAGGTTTAAAAATATATTTTCTCTTTGCACTAATCTAGGAAGACACATGGTAAGGGGATCAACTCAGGGAACTGTTCATAGTACACTCCATTGGATTTCATACGTATTTTCCTACATTAGTGGTAGAACATATAAGAAGCATGAATCGACTTAGATATTACAAAGGATGATTTTGTGGTGTTGTAAGAACCACTCCAATAACTAACACACTGGCATGAAAATTGGTAAAAGGATGAAGCTCAGGGCTAAACTGTGGATCCCAACCAACTCTTGGGAGGAAATTTGTAGAATCTAATCCTATGAAAGTCAATCTTGGAGTCAATTTTAAAACTAATTTTGAACTTGTAGTTTCTATTGCAGAAACTATAAGAACAAAATAGGAAATATAGTTCAAGAACCAAAGTTTTCTACATAATTTTCTCCTTTTGAATAATCTATAGGAAAAGGTGGACCAAATATTTAGAGCAATAATCCTTTGAACAACATGGATGAAGAATAATGAAAAACCTCCAAGAAACAAGACCCCGTGACTTTTGAATTACCAATTAAAGTTTATGGGGGAATGGTCGAAATGAAGAATATTCCACCTTTTGTTTTATCAAAATTTCATGGCCTTTCCAATGAAGATCTGTACATTTTCCTCTTTGAATTTGATGTGCCATGTCAAAGCTAGGAGTGTTGTTCAGATGTGCATAAATAAAATTATTTCTTAGCACCCTCAAGGATGTAACACTTCGTTGGTTCATGGTGCTAGGAGGAGATGCCATTTGAACATGGGAAGAAATGAAACAAGATTTTCTGTAAAAGTACCATGATTACGGTAAATCTAGATATTTATAAGAATACATTTTCAAAATGACACAAAAGGAAGATGAAATACCCATGAAGACTATGTGAAAATATTTCAATAAAATATTCAGAGATCAAAACAACATAGGTTGGACCAAGAAACTCTTTGTCTTATTCTCTTAAGAGGGATCTGAGATGAGTGCATTGGCTTATTGAATGGAATGTGAGTAGGGGATTTTTCCTATCTATCTTATGAGGAAATTTTCAAGTCATGTAAGTTTTTCTCACAAGGAAATGCAAGGCATGGAAAAGGACCTAGGGACATAGTTTCTAGAGTTAATAAATCATTTGGGGGAGGAGTCATTGAAGCTAAAATTGTAAATTTGATGGAATATTTCAAGACTAATATTCTCAGTTCCCTGATTTTGTAGATGAACATACTGTAAGATAAGAAGAATCATATTCTAAAGTGATTCCCCTTGAAAAGCATAGAACCTTGTTCCATTTGTGAGTAAAACCATGCAATTGGTAACTTCCCTTCATCATCCAAGATGGAAGTAGTATACCAGGGAGCTAGTGAATAAATAAAACAATTATTTTTTTTGTTGGTCAGAAGTGACCATGGCATCCTCAACCACTATATATGATACAAGATCCATTTCCGTATTTTTCTTCATCTTGGGATAAGACTCTATATCCCCATCAGACTTGGTACCCACCTATTCCATGGAAATAATGGGGTCCTTAGCGAGCTAAAAAAAAACCTTGGAAAAAAGGTTGGTGTGGGACTCCCTTTGGAAACATGCCACAACAAACAACCCAACAATATGTATAATGATGGCATCCACAATTTCCCCAACAACAAAAATAAAGTAAAAATACCTTCAAATCTACCTCCTCAAATTCTTGCACAAGCCATTCCTAACCTGAACAATAAAGTGACTTAGACCACTTGCAATGCTAAGTTGCCTAATCTTCCCACTTATTTTATATCCCCTATGGACAATCATGATATTCATCAATGATCTCAAAGAACTGTTAATAATATGACTTCCCAATCATCTTAGAAAATATGATGAAGGAGTACAATTCCTTACAGATAACCATGCTACTAATCCTATTAGTCATGATTATCATACTCACATAGTAGCACGAGTTAATTCCCTGGGAACCTCAGACCAACCACAACCCTCTAGTGATGCACCACTTCCTACCTATTTGGAGATGTTAAACTTATATAAGCCACTTAATCAACTTGAGTTTGATTTCTCGGGGGAGATACAAGGTGTGTGTGTGTAAAACTTCCCTTATACCATATAATCAAAGATGTCCCTATATAAGCCAAATTTGTCTAATAATTATGTTTTAGGAAACCTACTAGGAAGAATAAAGATCCCCAAACTATTCATGTTATCAATTAGCTCATTGAGTTGATACTTGGGAATATTTTTATGATCAAATATATTGACCTAGGAAGCCCCATATTGGATGTTCACATCAACAACAGTCTTATTCCTAACACCTTAATTGACTTAGGGACTGCCATCAATGTCATGACTAAAGAAACCATGGAGAAACTTTCACTATCTCATTTACGAAAAACTCTTATAGCCCTTCATCTAATTGATTGATCTAAACTTAAACCTAAAGGGATACTTGATAATATAGTAATCTCCATGGATTCTTGGAAATTCTTGGTAGATTTCATGTTACTTTATCCAAATCTAACCTTGGAGTTTACCAATTTATTTTGAGTTGGCCATTGTTAGATATTATAGATACATACATTGGTTGTAGATCCAAAGATAGGACCATATCCCATAGTGATTCCACTAAGAAACTCACCTTATATACTCCAACCAAGCCCTCCACAAATCATAGGATGCCTATTTGGATAGAAAATGAGGGTAGCGATGAAGAGATTATTTATCCACTCCTCATACTTGACCAAGATCTAAATTTTAAAGATAATATTGAAGATATTTTGATTAGCAATTTCGTAGCCAATCCCTACTCATTTAAACATCCAATTTTTTCATCCTTTAGTCATATCTTAGACAAGTATCCTCAAGAAAAGTGTCCATTAACTACTCTATCATTGCAATTCAATTCCATGTCTTATTCTCTATATACTGTATCAAAATATCACAAAATACCGGTGTAAATTAGTCCAAGAAGGATACTTAACATCAATTCTAGATTATAAACCTCTCAAAAATACCAATTGTTTAAAACAATGTAGAAAAATGACGATGCATTTGCATGAGAGTACACTGATATGAAATGAATCCATCCTAGTCTTTGTGCTCACCATATTTTTATTAAAATTGAATCTTGACCTATTCAACATGTAATTTTTAAACCTTTTACAATAATTCAATGTACAAACATATTCTTAAAAAAATAAAATAAAAAAATTTGCAATCACACATATACACAGAGATTTACCCTAGAAATCCAAACTGAGAAAACCAACAACCTATTTTAGAGCTACACCTCTAATTCTATTCTTATTTTAACTTCATTGTTTAAAATACAATATATATGATCCCATGACATCTATAAAACCCCTAATCCATTGACTTGGATTAGATTACAACCTTAATTCATCAACCAAAATTAGAAAACCATGGGCTAAAATACAATGTATCACAAAGCCACCAAAGGCAAAAAACTGCTGAAAATTTTGGCGAATAAATCCCCTCAAAACAAATTTCGGGGGCTCCACCCATGAAGCTCCTAATAAGGGGACCCGAAATCATGCAAATAATATAATTTACATATGGTCCAACATTCTCCCACTTGTTGTTTCTTTTGCATACATGAGTCACAGGTTTTCATGATAAAAAATCTAGGGAAAAAATGCCCATTGATTATCTACACCAAGAGAAATTCTCATTGCTCACAAACTTTGTTAATGATTCTGTGACATTCTCCAAAGTTTCCACCTTCACCAACAACACCTTCTTATTTTCAACCATGTCTATGAAAAAATATACTGAACACCGATATACGTTTTCATAGAATGATAAGTTGGGTTCCTCGCTAGGAAGATTACACTCTAACTATCAACATCTATCCTTACAGCTTGTTGTACCAACCCAATACATGAACATAATCTCTGTAACCATACTTATTCCTTTCTTTAATGAGTGGATGCCATGTATTTATATTGTGTAGTTGAGAGTGCCACTATAGACTGTATTTTTCTCATCCACATACCCACCTGTATATCTTCCACGATCCATATCTCCAGCCTAGTCTACATCAACAAAGCCATGTATGTTTAACACTCTGTCGAATATTGGTCTTCCTTGGTAGCACAATCCATAAGTAGTAGTGCCACAAAAATACTTGAAAACCCTCTTTACAACATCCTAATGCTCCTTCCTTGGTTTTTCCATATACCTATTCAAAACTTCCATTGCATGTGCAATGTCCAGTCTAGTACAAACCATTTCATACATCAAATAATTTCCAACCACACTAGCATATGGAACATGGGACATGCCCTCTTCCTCTTCCCATGTCTTCATAAACTGATCTGCTTATAATTTTACAACTATAGGAATAGGAACCTTGACAGGTTTACATTCCTGCATATTAAACCTCTGTAATATTGACTCAACATATTTTCTCTGTATCAATTATAGTTTCCTGTTTTCCTGATTTCATTTAATTTCCATGCCTAATTTAAAATTTGCAGCACCAAGATATTTCATGTCAAACTTAGAGGAAAACTAAGTTTTGACATCCTGGATAATTTCCTTGCCATTTCCTATCAACAACATATCATCCTCACATAAGACCAAATAAATAAGATGATCACCTAATAATTTGAAATACACACAGTGATCGACTTTGCTCCTTGTGAATCCAAGTCCCAATATATAAGTATCGATTTTTTTATACCACATAATTGGTGATTGTTTGAACCCATAAAGGGACTTTTTTAGCCTGCATACCAACTCTTTCTTTCCTTTTACTGCAAATCCTTATGGTTGCTTCATGTAGATTTCTTCTTTTAGATCCCCATTTAGGAATGTTTTCTTCACATCCATATGTTCTAGTTCAAAATCAAAAGTATCAGGAATAGACAAACGAAATCTAATATAAGTTAACTTGGCAATATGAGAATGTTTTTTTTTACCAAAGTCAATTCCCTCTACCCGAGAATAACCTTTTGCTACTAACTGAGCTTTGTATTTCTCCACTTTTCCTTCTATATTCAACTTCTTCTTAAACACTCATTTGTTGCCAGTGGGATTTCTTCTATTTAGTAACTCCACTAGATCCCAAGCCTCATTCTTGTCCAAGGCTACCATTTTTTCAACCATGGCCTTTTTCCATAGTTTTCCATCCTTTGAATCCATTGCCTCCCTAACAATTCTAGAATCATCATAAGTAATAAACAAAGAAAAATTTGAACATAAATCATGAGGAGTATACCTTTCTGATTGTCTTATTTCCCAATATGATCTCTTCATTATTGGAGTATGAGGCTCTTCTTTTTCTAATTCATGTTCTTCTGTAGAGTTTGATTCATTATCCTTCAATTCAAACTCTAGTTTCTCTGGTTCTTCCTCCCTTAGCAGGACTTCATGTTTGAAAACATCTTTGATTTCTCTAAATACTACATTTTGGCTATACACTACCTTCTTAGTTTCTACGTTCTAAAGATTATAACCTTTATGAGAATCTTTATATCCAATAAAGATACACTTTTCAACATTTTTATCCATTTTACTCTTGTTTTCCTTTGGAATGTGTACATAAGCATCAAAACCAAAAAACTTGAGATCTTTAAGAGATGTTTTATTACTAGGCCATACCTCATGTGGAGTCATGTCATCCAATGCTGATGAGGGTGATCAATTTACCTGGTAACATGCAATTTTCACTTCCTTTACCTAGAATTCTTGTCCCAATCCGACACCACTAAGCATTCTCCTTACTCTTTCCATCAGTGTCATGTTCATCCTTTCTACAACTCCATTCTACTGAGGTGTGTATGGATTAGTATTCTTCCTTTCTATACCGCATTTCTTACATAATTCCTCAAATTCATTCCCTCAAAATTATCCACCACTGTCCATCCTCAACACCTTAATTTTCTTCTATGTCCTACTTTCCACAAGAGCCTTAATCTCTTTAAGTTTGTCAAAGACTTCATATTTGTTCCTAATGAAATAAATCCATGTATTCCTCGATAAGTCATCTATAAATAAGACATAGTACAAAGATTTACCTAGTGATGGAATCGTCATAGGTCCAAACACATCAATGTGAACCAACAATAAAATTCTTCTGACCTTTCTAGCACCAGAGGAGAATCTTACCTAATACTACTTACCATGCCAGAAATGTTCACAAAAATAAAAATCTAGAGAGAAATTGTAAATACCTTCAACTATACCTGATCTGGATTATTTTCGGCACGAAATGAGAGTGGAGATATAATAAAGAAATGTACATAGATATCGCGGATATCCAATAATATAACATAAATGTATCAGAGCTGCAACCATAAACACATAGATACAATAATACACGATTTCTATTAATGAAAGAAATGTACAGAGACTGTAAAAATATAGAGTGAAAGACTCGCTAGAAGATGATTATAATGAGGCTTTGAAGGTATTTTTACAATAAAAAGGAATGTCAAAAACCCTAGACATCCAAAAACCTAATGCTAGGAGATGAAACACCAAAAGTCATGTGGGCTCCGTTTGGGTAAGTCAGTGCATCAACTTCCCGGGGTCATAACTTTTGCATACGATCTCTGTTTTAGGTGCACGATATCCCGTTGGAAAGGTATCATCGAGGAGATTCATTTTGCGGGCTCAATCATGCCTTCCAATATCATTGAGAAGCTCTATCCCGAAAAAACTTCATTTAATCCCTCAAAATGGCCCTGGAAGTTAAAACTGCTAAAAAGAGTAAATTGCCAAAATTGCCAATAAACTGTTTTGAGTGAGTTGGAAAAGGTGGTTGGCCACCGATATCCTCCTAGATCAATACATTTACCATGTAGTACTCGAAGACCCTTCTCTTCGATATTCCCTAGTCTTTGATGCCACAACATAGTCTTTTCTCTAGAGACTGTAGGAGTTTTTCCTTCTTCAAATCCAATATTAGGAACAATGGAACTATTGAAACCATAACTAATAGTGGTTCCCATCAACTTATACAAATTTACAATCCAAAATACCCTCAACAACACCATTTCTCCTCGAACTGTCTTATAGGTTTCCTTCTCAAACACTATTTTTACCCCTGCATTGCTCATTTTGCTTATACAAATCAATTATTTGGAAAATCCTAGGATGAGCGGAACACTAGGGACTTTTCTAATCCTTGCATCCATGAGTTTCAACTTTACTTTTCCTCATCCTACGATTCTGGTTGTCGATTCATCTCCTAGAAAAAAATTACCCCTATTAGCACTGAAAGTCACACTGTGACTACTAAAGTGTAAGCTCATCACCCATCAATAGGTTTTTAAGGTAAGCTTTATGATAAGATTCCAAATGGATCAAAATTCAGTCAAAACAACGTAAATCACATAAAGTTCCAGATAAAATGCATCAACAAATGAAGTCTTGGCTAACTTGGATCATAATTTTAAAGAGTAAGATGGATATATGGAAGAATTTAGTGAGAAAATGAAAATGTCTACCACTCACATCAGGAAAGAATAGAAGATATATGAGGAGGAAAACCTTTGACATAATAACTTATTTTAATCAAAAGATAAACTATGATAAAATTATAACAACATCACAACAAAACCTTCATTGTAATACAGATACAATAAATCAAGTGAATCATTCAAATGGCAGTATAATTAGAGTAAGATAGAAATAAGATAATGGGAAAGGAACTGATTTCTATTAATAAAAAAGTGTCAGGTTTGATACAAAAAATCCAGAGATGGCTCTGTAACTTCAAAATTTCAAAAATATGAGTCTCATTACAATCCTCCGAGCCCTTCAATGATTTCGAATGTCTATATTATAGCTTAGGATGTCAATGACATCTTTACAATTCGAATTCCCCCTCTTGCATAGGATTCCCACACCCAAAGGTGGAGTAACTATAGTTTTTCAACAAAAAATAACAAACTGCTAAAAACTAGGCTAATGCTAGTAACCTCCTTAACATCTTTAATATGCTTGATGACGTGTACTTTGAGGACATCTCCCTTTTTCAGGTGTCCCTTCATCCTTCAAAAGACCTTCTAGAAACTGGCATATACTCATCTACCCATCTGGAAACCATTGATTCCTCCAAAACCTCCAGAGCAAGAGTTCGCAACACAGTTCACAACACCAACCTGTATTAGCCAGTTCACAACGCTAGGCATTGGAGGATGTTTTGTACACTTGGAGAAAACAATTAAAAACATTCATAACAATAATCCTTGGATATTGATTTAAAAATCAACTCTGAAAACAATGAAATGTCCAATTGACATGACCCTTAAAATAAATGATGGCTATAAATGAAAGATGTACTTTTGAAAGCATTGGGAACTCTCCTAGTGAGTTGGCAGCGTACAAATAAGACTGGATTTGACATTTTAACAAGAAAATGACAAAAGTTCGGGTCATCTTACATGGAGAAAGAGACATGTTAGGGTAATGATGACGAATTTTTAAAATATGTGACTCAATGACTCTTCAGACCAAATCCAAAACAAACATAACTTATACATACCAAAAAATGAAAAATGGCTATGGGAAAGGGTTTAAAACCTATAACCTAAAGTAAAACTATGACTCAAAATCAAAACTAAAAACTTTCTATCCCTTGAAAATCTATGTGATAACATTGGCTCCACAGCGGATGGCATGCTCCTTGTGAGCTGCCAAGAGCAAGCAGCTTCAGTGTCTTATCTAAGGGCTATGGGGTCATTATTCAAAAGAAAAGAAAAACTAAAACTGATATTTACAATGGAAAGGAAAGTCACTCATGGATTTAAGAAAAGTATTTATTTAGATAATTCCCATTAACTGGGCAACTAGAAAGTTTAGAGTCTTCTAAGTTATTCAATTTATAAGTGTTATTTAGAAAAACTTCAAAAATATTGAAAGGACCAATCCACAAGGCTTCGAATTTACCATGTTTTCCCTTGTCTTTCCTTTGTGAATCCCATTTGAGCACCATGTCTCCCAGCTGGAAATCTTCTTTGTTTACCTTCTTGTCAAAAGATTGCTTGATATTCTGATGATGACTCTGTGCTTTATCAAAGAGTTTCTACCTAGTCTGTTGTACTTCCACTATCTGATGCATCCTCCTGATCATATCATCTGGCTTTCCTTGTTGATCTTGCAAAAAATTTTCCACAGGTAATGCAAGTTGAGAAGGAAAAAAACCCTCAGTTCCATAAACCAACTGAAATGGGGTAATAACAATTGATCTTTTGGTGGTTACTCTATCTGTCCATAGAGAAAACTTCAGCTTTGAATCCCAATATTTTTTGTTATCCTACAACAGTTTTTTGATGATATTTACTAGAATTTTGTTAGAGGACTCTGCCAAGCCATTACCTTAAGGATAATAAGGAGTAGAATGAATAAGTTGGATTCCAAAATTTTCACAAAACTTGACAAGGGGTTCAGCTTTAAAAGCTGCAACATTATCAGTCATAATATTGTTAGGACATCCAAACCTTGAAAAAAGGTCTTCCAGGAAGCCAATGACTACTTTATGTGTTGCATTTCTTGTAGGAACAACTTCTATCCACTTGGTGAAATAATCAGTGGCATTCATTATCCAATGATGCTGGCCACTTTAAGCTGGATGCATTTCTCTAATGAAATCTAATCCCCATTGCTAGAAAGGACCATATACCATTATGGGCTTCAGAGGAAGATATTTTAGCTGCTTCTTGCCTTATAATTTCTGACATTTATCACAGGCCCTGATCTTTGCATAGACATTAATGAATAAACTAGGCCAAAAGTACCAAGATCTGAGTATTTTATATGTTGTGGTCCTCCAAAAATGATGGCCTGCACACAGGCTATCATGAAAGTTAGACATGGTTTTCTTTTCCTCATCTGGGTCTAAGCATATTAGAAGAACCCCAACAGGATCCTTCCAATACAAAACATGATCAACAATGCATTATTTGATTGCTTCTAGTTTTAAAGCTATCACCTTATTCTTGTCAAGTCCAATTGGGGGTTGCAATTTCTACAAGAAATGTATAAGGTCCTTGTACCAATTACACTCTGTCAATTTGGGACTGATTTGTGAGCTACTGCTAGCAATATCAGTCTACTGATATACATAATTTGTATTCATGAAATTAACCCCAAGTGCTTTACAGTTTGATTCAACTAACAAACTAGATAAACCTTTCCCTTTCACCAAATTAGTAGGCTTCATTTCAAGGTCAAACTCCATAATTTTGGAAATCCACTTACTCCTCTTTCCATCTATGTCAGGATGGATGAATATTTATTTCACAAAAGCTAATGGGACATAGACAATAATTATGGAATGAAAAATATATACCCTGAAGGATTTGAGGGATTTAGCCAAAGCATAAGGCTTCTTCTCCATAATATAATACCTGACCTCAACATCCCTTAGTGCCATGCTAAAAAAATAAATGGGCTGCTCCATCCCATCTATGTTTTTCTGAAGAAGAACATCAACCAATGTGTAATTTGAGGCAAAATAAAATATCGGAAATTCTTTTGAAAGTCAGGGATGATAAGAATAGGTGCCTCAGTCAGTTCTTGTTTGATTTGATCAAAATAATTTCGAGCTTCAAGTGTCCACTTTACCTCATTTCCCTTTCTCAACATGGACGTGACAAACTTAACCAATTCAACAAAATTAGAAATGAATCTTCTGAAAAAGTTTATTTTACCCAGGAAAGACTGAACCTCTTTCTTGTACCTAGGGAGAGATAGATTCTTGATGGCCTCTACTCTACTTGGGTCAATTCTTACCCCCTCTTCTGAGACAATGTTCCCCAAGAACTTACCTTCTTTCATAACAAACAAAGACTTCTTGGGATTGAGTGACAACCCAAACTTTCTACATTTCAGGAAAACATTTTTCAAATGATGAGAATGCTCCTTATCAAATCTTGATAACACTATTATGTCATCCAGATAGATGACCAAAACTTTGTCCTTTTCTCCAATGAAGGAAATATCCATTGTGCGATGGAAGGTTTCTCCTGCATTCATGAGACCAAAATGTATCTTGGCATACATGAATGTGCCCCAAGGAGTAGTGAAAGTTGTTTTCTCTCTGTCTTCAGGTAAAACAAATATCCGATTGTATCCCAAGAAGCCATCAATCATGGACATCCTTGATGAACCAGTCACCCTTTGCAAAATATGTTCCATCTTAGGCAAGGGATAATTATCTGTATTGGAACACCTGTTTAGATTTTTGAAATCAACACAAAGTCTGATTTCAACATTCTTTTTCCTCACAAGAACTAGATTATCCACACACTCAGATTACCTAAAAAGTATGATGATCTTAGCATCAAACAACTTTTTGACTTCCTTTTCCACAATAGGCAACAACATGGGGTTAATCTGTCTTAGTTTTTGCCTAAATTGTTTGGTATCATCTTTCAAAGGAATTTTGTGTTCAATGATGCTTGTATCATAATTTTGTAGCTCCTCATATTAATCAAATACATCATCAAACTCTTTTAATAATTTCACATATTCAGATCTTTGTTCCTCTGATATACTGGTTGACAACTTGGCAGACTTAGGGTTTTTTTGAGTACCTAGATTGCATTCTGTCACATAATCTTCTTCATTTGAGCCCTTAACCTTCAAAGCCACATGATTTCTATAAAATAGTCTCTCCAAAGGGACCAATCCTTTGGGAATATGGTTACTAGGCAATTGGGCAATCATGTGGTCTGCAATTTTGTTCAGGAAAATGTCAGCATGAGATTTTTCCTCGGTATCTTGATCTTGATCAATATGAAGGGCATAAAAATCTTCCACTATTTCCATAAATATCTCAATCTCAAGATCATCCTCAAAAACCTTCCAATGTTTGACATTGTCAGGTATAGAGGGCCTATACTTCACTTCTACATCATACTTGAGTTTTGGAGGTAATGGGATTTTGAAATTACTAGTAGAAACAACCAATGAATCAACCATAGAATTCTCTTATCTAGGAACACATGAGATGTTAAAAGCTACGAAAAAATTGTCGATAATATCCCATACCTCATTTCTATAAGTCATCAACCTTGGATGCTTTTCTTGATTAAAATTTCTTACCTGATGCACAATCAATTCTGTATCCCTGAAAACTGATAACTCCTCAATTTTCATATCTTTAGCTTCCCTCAACCCCAAAAACAGAGCCTCATACTCTGCAAAATTATTTGTAGTTTCAAACTCCAACTTGTAAAACAAGGATATGACTTCTTGAGAAGGAGAAATAAAAACCACTCAAGCACTAGCACTTTCTTTAGAAGAGGCCCCATCAAAATACATCTTTCAAACTTGGGTAACTTGAGGAGGTGTCTCACATATTGTTAGAGGTTGTTTTATGATTTCCAAGGGTGTCTAGGGAACATCAATAAGTTGCAGTATACTGGATCCCAAATCAATGCCAACTGCATAAATAAGATGGTTTGTGGGATTAGCTTCATCACTAATAATGTAATCTAGTTGTGCTTCTCTATACAACCTTATGCTCACCTCCAAACACAAGAATAGTGGCATATGATAGATCCATATAGAATTCCCCTCCCAATATTTTAATCCAAGACCTTGAAATAACATCGCAAACTTAGGGGGAACATCGACCACTACAATATCCATGACCACACTCTTCATGGGAAGTTGAAATAGGGTAACAACCAGGTCTTTAATCACTCCAAGGCATTTAACCTTCCTGGAGTCAAAAGAGTATAGATCATGATATGATTTGGTAATTTCAAGACCCAACTCATCCATGATAGTTTTAGGCATTAAGTTATGAGATGCACCTGAGTCCATCAAGAAATTATGCAAAATTTTGTCATGAATATTCAATGAGGTATAAAAGGGAGGAGAGGAGTCATCCCTATCTTCTACCAAAGGCCCTGATATGACTGTTGGTTTTTCATCTTATAAATTCACTGAGTCTGTTGAGTTGGAAGTAGGCTCATGATGCAACATTTTGGAAATGCACCTCTTAAATTCTTCATTTTTGATCAACTCTAAAAATGGGATTCAAATTTTAATCTTCTGAATTTCATTTTCAAAGCTGAAAGAAGAGGGAGATTTCATGATTTCTTTAATTTCTGGAACAAGGGCCTTAATCATGGGTTTATTATTTTGTTCCTCATTTTCTTTGCTAGTTGTAGCCACTACTTTAGTATAATTTTTTGATTTCTTAGGCTGACTGGATGTACTAGGATTTCCTTCCTTCTATTTTGATCTCAAGTTGTATTTGTTTTGATTTTCTTTTGTTTTCTCTCCTTTTCTCAATTCATTTAGTTGTTTGTTCATAAGGGAATCTTCATAAGAAGATTGAGTTAAATGAGGGGAGGTAGAGGTGTCACCTAGATAGTGAGTTTATTGATCTCTTCCTTCATCTTCTCCTTCTTCATAATCAACCATGTTATTTTGAAGAGGGGTTTAAACCTTTTGGTCATCTCTATTCCTCTCATCTCTTTGAAGGATCTAAGGAGCATTATTTTGTCTTCTGAAATAACCCCTGTTGCCAGTATCTTGTAGGTTTTTGTTAGTTTTTCTTTCCTCAAGTTTCATTTTTTCCATCTCTGCAGAAAGTGATTTAACCAATTTATTTAATTCATCCACCTGAGGGTTGACAGCAGAATAATCAGAAGTTGAATCTTCAACTTTTTTTTTCTCCTCTCTCTATCAGATTTTTCTCTTAGATTATCAACTACCAATATGTTTGATTCCACCTCCAAGGATGCATCTTGCATATGAGCTAATGAGGTAGATATTTTGGCAGAGGTTTCAGTAGGTTTGATCTCTGCAGGGATTTTATTGTACATTTTATTAAATCTTTTGGAAAAGTCTGAAACCGATTCCCCTTCTTTTCTCTTGAGTGACCCAAACTCTGTAATATCATAAATGCCTTAAAAATGAATCATCAAGGGCTTCAATCCCAACAATTGATCCAAGAGGTAAACCCCTAAACCATTTCATGGCTTCACCGTCAAGTCTTTGTACAAAAACTGTCATCCATACATCCCCATTTTCAATGTTTAGATTATCAACATAGATATAAAAAGTTGCAAGATGCTCCTTTGCAGTTATGTCCTCTTCTCCTGTGAACTTGGGCATATACTTAAGATAGTCTCCTACTCGGAGAACATGCATAGGCTGACGTAGTACTAGAGGAGAATACCTAGCAATCATTATGGCATCCATCCTATTTCTTGGAGGGTTTGCAACTTCCATTTGATTAATAAGAGGAGGATTATAAAGTCTAGGATAAATAGGGGGAGACTTGATTGGTACATATACAGTCTGTATGATGGGTAGCTTAGGAGAAGGAAAAGTATAAAATGGAGAAGTTTCAGTTTTAACAAAAAGAGGTCGAGTCTTGGAAGTGGACGGTGAAAACTCCAAGGGGACTGAGGTTACTTCTTCTTTGGTCACAAAAAATTTAAAATAACGAGGAGACGGAGAACCTAGGGTAGGAAAATCCTCTAGATTCTCAAGCCTTAACCAATTTACAACATCAGGTGAGGCAAGCACTTCAAAATTTTCAAATCTTTCTTCTTTGAATTGGGGGGAAAAAGAGGAATACTCTACAGGAAAATATCAAAGATTTAACTTTTCAGGAGTTTTAACAAAAGATAAAGGAGGAACACTAGATACAACTATTGGTGTTTGAAGAGAATAATCAAGAAAGTTTCCAGTAGTACCTGAAACAGTAATTGAATAGACTTCTTGAGAAGCTTGAACTTTCTTGATGATCTTCTCTGGGCTAGCTTCAGGTGTAGCCAGAGGTAAATGTGGAGTATACCTCATGTGTCTACCTTTAGGAGCCACAACTGAAACAATGTAGTCACTAGGTGCAATCTGCAGTCTTCACTTTACTGATCACTATGCACCCTTCGAAAAAATATTTTCTTTGTCATTCAATCCCATGGAAATGTTTTCAATTCGTTCCCCGACAACAACACCAAGCATGTTTGATTCTTAAATTCACACTTTGACTGCTAAAGTGTAATCTCAACACCCATCAATAGGGTTTTAAGGTAATCTTTATGATAATATGTCAGATGGATCAAAACTCAGTCAAAATAGCACAAATCACATAAATTTCTAGATAAAATGCATCAACAAATGAGGTCTTGGCTAACTTGGATCAAACTTTGAAAGAGTAAGATGGATAGATGTAAGAATTTAGTGAGAAAATGAAAATTTCTACCACTTACATTAGGAAATACTAGCAGACATATGAGGAAAACATTTTGACATAAGAACTTCTTTTAATTAAAAGATAAACTCTGATAAAATTATAACACATCACAACAAAACCTTCATTGTAATACAGATACAATAAATCAAGTGAATCATTTAAATGACAATATAATCATAGTAAGATAGAAATAAGATAATGGGAAAGGAATTTATTTTATTAATAAAAAATTCCCAGGTTTGATACACAAAATCCAAAGATGGCTCTGTAACTTCACAATTTCAAAAATATGAGTCTCATTTCAATCCTCCGAGCCCTTCAATGATTTCCAATGTCTATCCTATAGCCTAGGCTTTCAATGACAACTTTACAATCCCCCTCTTGCATAGGATTCTGATACCTGAAGGTGGAGTAACTACATTTGTTCAACAAAAAAAACAAACTGCTAAAAACTAGGCTAATGCTACAACCTCCTTAAAATCTTTAATCTGCTTGATGACATGTACTTTGAGCGCATATACCTTTGTCAGGTGTCCCTCTAGCCTTCATTTGACCTTCCAAAAACTTCCATATACTCATCTACCCATTTGGCAACCACAGATTCCTCCAAAACCTCCAGAGTAAGAGTTCGCAACACAGTTCGCAACGCCAGCCTGTATCAGCCAGTTCACATCTCCAGACACTGGAAGATGTTTTGTACACTTGGGGAAAATGGTTAAAAACATTCATAACAATAATATCTGGATATTGATCTCCAATTGACATGACCCTTAAAAATCAACTCTGAAAACAAGGAGATCTCCAATTGACATGACCCTTAAAAGCAATGATGGTTATAAATGCAAGATGTACTTTTGAAAGTGTTGTGAACTCTCCTAGTGAGTTGACAACATACAAATCAGACTGGATTTGACATTTTAACGAGAAAAGTGAAAAAAGGTCGGGTCAGTGTAAGACATGGAGAAAGTGACATGTCAGGGTAATGATGACGAATTTTGAAAAGATGTGACTCAATGACTCTTCAGACCAAAGCCAAACTAATCATAACTTATTCATACCAAAAAATGAAAAATGTCTATGGTAAAGGGTTTAAAACCTATAACCTAAAGTAAAACTATGACTCAAAATCAAAACTAAAAAGTTTTTGTCCCTTGAAAATATATGTGATAACAAACCCCATCATATCTTTCATACTTGTAAAACCACGCCCTATGAAGAGTCATATGAAAGGATGCACTTGAGTCAACCAACCATGCCTCATGATCTAAATTCATTCTTGAATAATACAAGTACACATCCCCTCCATTTGATGAGGTTTTTTATTCTGTAGAAGGAGCATCATAATATCCCTTCCCTCTCTCAACACTTTTTGATCTACATTGTTTCTTGTAATGCCCTTTTTTTCCACATCTCTAGCATACCTTTATGAATTTTCCTAGAGATTTACATCTTCCTCTAGATTCAGATCTCCCACTTGAGGAATTATCTTTATTTCTTTCATGGGAACATCCTCTTACAAATAAGGCATGTCTATTCTTTGGATTTCCATGTTTTTCTGCCTCATCTCCTTCGACAACAAGGATGAGACCACATCATCGAAACTTAAAGTAGTTGCATTACTGCCTATGGCTACAACCAGAATATCCCACAAGTCTGGTAAAGAGAACAATAAACTGATACATTTATCTTCATTAGAAATGTTAATATCAACAAACAATAACTTCCTTACCACCGTATTGAAGGTGTTCAGATGCTCTGTCACCGAGTTTCCATCTCTCATCCTTGGGTTGTACAACTTCTTCTGTGGGAACAATTCGTTTTCCAGGGACTAATATTGATAAAAATCTCCCAATTTATTCCATAATTCCTTCACTCCAACTTCCCCTGACACATTCAATAATACTGAATCTGAGAGATACAACCAGATTACGCTCTTTGTCTTCTGATCCAACTTTTCCCAGTATTCTGTTGACATTCCCGTAGGTGAAGTAATTAGATCCATAGATACCCATTGATCTTTGTCTACCAATTGCGATGATAGTGACCTAAAATTGGCCTATAAATATTTGACGATTTCAATATGTTGCAACAATCTTGCTATAACAACGACAGTTCCGAAAGGGTATTTTTGTGTGGAAAAATGTCACAGAATGTTGTTAGAGGTGGGGAAAAAAGTAAAGTGGGTGAAAAGGGTGATGGTAGATGTTATTTCCCTTGGAAAAAATGTTGCCTCAGACATCCCGTAAGAATTTTAATAGCAACAGCTACAAAACATTGTAGGAAATCTGGTCACATTGATCGTGGATCGAATGAATATCGTCCCATGGTAATTAGCTATATATTCATTATCTTTTTTTTTATTT